>PVJS01001089.1:0-105604 GCA_004027185.1 Glis glis | reverse complement strand
AGGGAGAGAGGAGGGAGGAAGAGGTAACACAGAGCTCTTAGGTTGCTTATGAAGATTACATGAGCTATTCTGAAGTGTTTAACACAGTGGCTGCATGTAGTAGGGGCTCTATACTACTAACACTTGGCATTTTCAGAATAGACTTTTTTTCCTTAAAGAAAGGCACATTATAATAAAGGAAATGATCCTTACCTTTGATATCTAAAACTAAATTTGGCTTCAGCTTGCTGTAGATTCTGCCATCTGACTTCATGCACCAGAACTGACTGTCGGCATTTTGGTCGAGCGCCAGGCCCAGTTTCGAGCCAGATGTTACTAGGCTGCCCACAATTGTCAGGCAGCAGTCTTCTGCTATCTGTGTAGTGGAAAAAATGAAGCATCTTAGAGAAGGATCCATATTTAAGTCTCACAGCAATTATTCCTCTGGGTTAAATTGACTTTTAAAGGTATCTTAGTTCTTGGCTTCATTTATCCCACATGAGGCATTTCAGCTTCAGCCAGAATAACTAGAACCAAATGACAGTTATATTTATGCCCTTCATTTCAGATGACATGAGTGATGGAAAGTTCTTAATTCTTATCCATCCTAAGAAACTTCTGCCCTTTGCAAGACTCTGTATTACTATTAAGACAAGTCTCAGGACATTAAACTGCCCATCACGATAGTTTTTCCCTGTTAGAAGTGACCGTTATCTGAGGCTGTAGCTTAGTCTCCCCCGACACAGCTGCCTCCACTTAGCCTGGCCTTCTGGTATATGAATACTTCTAATATGTAGCACTGGAGTGGCTACAGTGTATTTTGTCATTTTAAAACTTGAAATTGCATTTATTAGCTTCTCTTGTCTTTCCTTCATGAAAAATGTCTAAAATTGTCTAACTAGGCATGCTACACCTAGCTATAAAAAGAGGAAGAAGAAACTACAAACTCACTAGAGGGTGTTTTAATGCAAGCATTTCAAGAGTCCTTCCCACCAGGCACAGTGGTGCACGCCTATAATCCCAGTACTTGGGAGGCTGAGACAGGAGGGTCACAGGTTTGAAACCACCCTCAGCAACTCAGTGAGGCTCACATCAACTTAGCGAGACCCTGTTTCCAAATAAAAAATAAAATAGGGCTGGGGTTGTGTAGCTAGAAGGTAGAATGTCCCTGGGTTCAATCCCTAGCACCACAAAAAAAAAAAACACACAAAAAAAGAGTCCTTTCCTGAAGTGAATCTACCCTTAACATATAAACAGCGTATGGCAGTCATATGCTCACATGCCACCAACACTTAGTGTTATTAAAAAAAATTTTTTTTTTATTAAAAGTGTACTGTTCTGGGCTGGGGATGTAGCTCAGTAGAGTGCTTGCCTAGCATGCTACATGCCTTGGGTTCGAGCCCCAGCATTGCAAAAAACAAAAACAAAAGAACATGTGTACTATTCTACATCTAGATATAAGCATCGTGATCATCTACAACACTTCACTTTTTCTCTTCGACCTGCTGAATTCAAGTTGTTAAACAACATCACTGAAACGTTGTTAGAAATGATTGCTGAAAGCACCACTTTCTTGCATTGTTTAAGGTACTTCCAAGGCAGAAGTTGGCTGCTTTTCATGCTCCTCTATTACAGCTACTTCTGCTTCTCATGCTGTCTCTTCTGTGCGTGTCTAAACAGCACTTCTGTTTACGAAAGGACGATTCTCCCTCAAGCACAACAGACCCAGTGAGCAAGTGTGCTCCTCCTCACCAGGCTGTGTGCCTTCCGCTGACTCATGGGCACCAAGTTTTTAAAATATCGGGAGCAAGCAGTCAAGCCCATAAAGTCAAGAAGTGAAAAAAGATACCTACAATAGAAGCACGAGCTTTTCTCATAAAGTCTGACTACATTCAGCTTTTAAATGTCAGGACAGGAGTGATGCAAAAGGGTGATGGGTCAGTTTCCACTTTAGAGCCGGTGACCATTAAGAATGGATGGTGGTGTGCCCACAGGTATCTCAACCTTCATCCTATTCTGTGGAGTTCTCCAAAGCAGAAACAAACCAAGCGTGATTTTTAGCCGGGCGTGGTGGCGCATGCTTGTAATCCTAGTACTTGAGAGGCTGAGACAGAAGATCACAGATTCGAGGCCAGCCTCAGCAATTTAGTGAGGCTCTCTGCAACTTAGTGAGACCCTGTTTCAAAACATAAAATAGGGCTGGGGGTGTAGTTCAGAGGTAAAATGCCCCTGGGTTCAATCCCCAGTACTGTAGAGAAAAAAAAAAGTGATTTTTGTTGATGTGCTGGGACTATAGTTTATAGCAACAAGTAGCTTAAGGAAAGGGGAAGAATAACAATCACTTCCTTTTTCTGTTACTACATAAAAAGTCAAGTACAGATAGCAATACTGTATCTTGGATCAATGCTAGACTTACTTTCCATTTTAAGTTCCTAAGACTGGTTCTATCAGAGCTGGGAAATATTTTCATGAAAAAACTTCAAATTTATTTCTGAAAATGCACCAGGAATCATGAAGTAGAATCTACTTCAATACAGATCAAAAGCATAATAAAGGATGCGTCACCTCCTGGCAAAGGTATGACAGACCCCTAAAAGCTCACCCTGCACTTGATGTATCCTTCTTGATAAATCCAAATCTGGTCATCAGCACCAACATCTTCCATGACCTGTATTCTAAGAAGCTTCAGATCCTCCAAGTTTCCATTGGTTGACAGGAATAACCCTGTTGCTTTGTTTCGAAGTCTGAAATAAACTCGTTTCTAGAAGACAAAAAGCCCAACAACAGTCACATATAAACTGTGCTATTAGAAGCAATGAGCAAGCATTAATATTTGGAAGAATCCAAAGTGAGATATGGATTAGGGATAATTACTATACCCAAGAGCCTCAGATGTGTTCAGATTTTCTCAACGATAAGAGTTTGACAAGATTTCAAAGTGCCCGGGGCAGAGAGCCTCCCTGTGGACAACCCAGAGTTTGGGACACACCAGGTATGATGTTGGGTTTGACAGCATTTCTGAAGCAGCCAGTCCCCTTGGTGCCACAAACTGAGCTCAGATACTGAGGGGTGGGGTGGGGGTACGGGGCGAGCCAATTTCAAGCTTTAAATTGAAACTAAAATGTTGACTTGCATTTACAAAAAAAGAAAAAACTTCAGAGAAGAGTCTATTCACAGCATGGAGAAAAAACCATACCTGAACAAAAGGCCGTAGAGAACCTATTTGGCGACAGCCACTGAATTCATACCAGTTAGGTACTTCTGCTGGTGACAGTAGGAACTGTCGACCTCTGTAATTGCCATATTCATAAGTAATCCATCTGAAGGAAAAAAAAAGGAGATAACCATACGAAATGGCAATTTCCACTTGACAATAGTTCTATTGATTTTTAGAAAGCTTTCCATTTCTGGACTGAACTTTATACTTTAAACCTACATCAGGAAAGAATGAAACTTCATTTTCTAAAACAAAGCAGCCATTTCTGGACAAATAGCAGATTTTTTGGGCACATAAGTATTTATGCCAAAAAGATCCATTCCTGATGAGAAATATGTTTTTCCCCCAATAAAACAATGAAGCGAAGACAGTCTTTTAGCAGGACTCTCCAGTCCTTCCTGAGAGCTGTTCATAAAACATCCTCAGTTTATGGGTCTTTGTGTAAATAGTTAATATTTGCAAAGCTCTTAATGTGCAGCATTGGTAAGTGCTAAGGATTAAATAAATTATATTTTTGTTTAAAACAAGAGTAATCTTCAAATCCAGAAAAATGCTGCAGATGCTCAGGTTCCTTCCACCCAGATGCTGGCACAGCACACTGAGAGGCACACAGGGGCTGGCACGGGAGCAACCCACCACCCTGCTCTCCTGCGACATTACAACAAGGAGGAATGCTGTCAACTTTTAATCCTGGAACTGTAAACTGTGGTTTTGGTCATCTTATCATATTTATTAAACCTACTGAAAAAATCACCCATAATTCTGCTACCCTAATATTCCTTAACTAATATTATTGTTAATTTTAGTACTGGGGATTGAACCTAAAGCATTCTACCTCTAAGCTACACTCCCAGCCCCCCCCCCTTTTTTTAGTTTTTATTTTAAAATAGGGTCTTGCTAAGTTGCTGAGGCTGACTTCGAACCTGTGTGATTCTCCTGTCTCAACCTCCCAAGTACTGGGATTATGGGTATGTGTCATCATGCCTGGATTCTTAATTTTTAAAAAATAACCACAAGTCCCTTTGAACATTAGATGCATACAGGTAGACCATACCTGTTGTTTTGTAAATAAAAGGAAAATATTTTCATAAAACTTTATTACATTGAAGGACTTATTCATTTTTACATCCTATTTAATATCAAAATTATTCAAAGTTGAAGAAAATCTTCCCATATTGACCTTTAATCATTTGCACAGCATCTATGAATAACTTTCAGTCAAAGGAAAAGCTTAACCCTTAGCTCCAAAATCAAGGGATTTGGTCTTTCAAAAGGTTAAGAAAAATCCTCTCTCTCTCTCTCTCTCTCTCTCTCTCTCTCTCTCTCTCTTACTTGCTAAAAAAGGTGTTCAAAAATTTTGCTGAGCATTTGTGTAAGCAAAAGCATTCCTCTAGGACTCTGAGATGTGTTAAAGACAAAGTCCTTACCTTAAGCTAAAAATCTAGATAAAGAGATGAAAGATGCTTTATACATGGATTCTCCCACCAAGGAAAGTATACTATGAAGGTATTTAATTATTAACCCTTACAGAAAATAAGGGGTTATATGTCAATTCATTTAAGGTAATGTAGGAAAGAAGAATCTGATCAAACTTAATTTTTATTAGCCAAGTATAGAGAGACGGATACTGTAGGCTTCACTTGTATGTGAAATCTAACATGGTTGAACTCATACAAGTAGAGAGTACAAGGGGGTTACCATAGGCTGGAGGTGGGGTGCAGTGAACAGGGTAATGGGTGATGTTGCTCATTGGATATAAAAATGCAGTTAGATAGGAGGAATAAGTTTTGTTCTATTGCATAGCAAGGTGACTACAGTGAATAATAATGTACATTTCAAAATAGCTAAATTTTATACTTTCATTGGTGCACTGTCATCTACATCATAATGTAGTTCAGAGTGATAGTGACATACATGCAAAAGAAAGGATTTTAAATTGAGTTTCTCACCACAAAGAAATGATAAATACATGAGGTGATGGATATGCTATCTACCCCAGTGGTCATTCCACACAAAACATCACACTGTACCCCATAAATATATGCAATTATATGTCAAAAATAAGATTTTTTAAAAAAGAAACCTTAATTTTAAAAATTATTTTGCCTGGTATGATGGCAGGCACCTGCAGTCTCAGCTACCCATAGAAGGCTGCAATGGGAGGATCACTTAAGTCCAGGAGTTCAGGGCCAGCCTGGGCAACATAGCAAGACTGTCTCTTTAAGAAAAAAAGAAATCTATTTTTTGGATCAACAGGTAACTCACTTACATGCCACCAATAACCTGAACAGAGCGTATCTGTGTGTTGAATCCCAGGGATCGGAGATTAACTGTCTCTGCATTAAGTTCAATCTTTTTCCCTTTGAAGTTTTCTCTTTCATAAAGAATAATTGTTGGTTCAGAAAATTCCTGTTTGAGAGCAAAAATAATGTTCTGTTATTCATCTGTTAGTAACTCGAAGCTTATGTGAAAATCATCTAGATACAGAGACAAAGCACAAGACTGCCAGATGTGGCCGGCTCATAAACGCCCTTTCCCAGGAAGGCTGCCAGCTCACATCTCCACAGCTGCAGAGAAAGGATGGAGCGCAGCAAGGTTTTCCACTGCATATAAAGGCAGGTTAGTATAAGTCGTGTTATAAAGCAGGGGGAAATACCCTAGGCACAGAGATACAGGTACATGCATGGGATACTGACACTTTGGATGGAATTTATTTTCAACTTAGCCTTCTTCGGTGGGACAAGCAGGGGCTAGAAAGCTAGGTCATAAATGTTGAGGGTCAGAGGGCTGCAGCAATCTGGTGTCTAGTGGCACATGGTACTGCCTGATCAAGGATCCTTCCCCTTGCAGCTGTTTTCAAACGTCTTTTCTCTCTCTCTCTCTCTCTCTCTCTCTCTTTTAATTATCAGTAAGACTAGGATTCCGTATACTCATGCTCCCAAGCCTTCCTGTAGGAGTCATTGTCAGGTGGAGAAGAAAAAAACAGGTTGGAAGACCCATGTTCAAACTGTCAATCATTTTAAATAGGACAGCAGCACATAAGTCCACTGATTTTCAGAAAATTGAAAAGTTGGTAGTTTATGCTTATTTTCAAATTATAGGCCCTGATGACCTTAGACTAAGCTCTAATGATAATACTCCTAAAATCATAAATGATACATCAAAAAAGCAGGTGGGGATTACAACTATTTCCCTGCCTGCCTCAAGTTTTGTGGCAAGGGTGTGGCACTTTACTGCTTCATTTATGTGGATATGCCCTGACTTGCAAGAAAGTCCATCAGTCAACAGAGCAAATTAATGTGTGGAGGTAATTTATATGGTCTACGAGTTAGGTTATATAAAACATACAAGAGGAAATGAGACAAAAATTGTAGTAGCATTACTACTTTGCATGTTTACTGCACGTTTCTCTAAGATAGCATACTGAAAATGTTCTAAATACTCCAGTTTAGTATAAAAAATCAATTAAACAATTTTGAAGTGTTTAGTTACAATTAAGAATATCTAGATCTGGGGATACAGCTCAGTGGTACAGTGCTTGCCTAGCATGCATGCAGCTCCATGTTTGGTCAATAGCAACACACACAATTACAGTCTTAATATGGATAAAATCTCCATTTCCTCACAATCAAAACTTGAAAAGGATTTCATCTATAAGTGTCCAAATGAGGTGAGTATATATGGCAATTTATGGCAGAGGAATGGCATTTGAAAACTTCAAATATATACTTGGAGATAGCCTTTAGAATTCTAGGCAGGTTAACTATCAGAAAGCCTTATTTCATTACTTGTAAGTTAATGAGTCTTACCACATAATTTCATGTTTCACTGATACTATTTTCATGTCTCAGTAGCATTTTATTATTTAAAGAGGCAGGCAAAGATCATATAAAGCCAACTCACATGTTCTTCCTACCTTTAAAATCACCAACTATATATATTTAAAGCTTTTTATGAGATCAGCCACCAAAAACTAATAAAAGTTTCCAAAACTACAGACACATTTAGACTTCAGTATTTGAACTTGCAGTTATGTTGTATGGAATATTGCATGGCCTAAATCAAAATGAAAGTTTTCTATCCAAAAGGGGGCACTATGACCTGGATTAACACATAGAGGACAAGCTGGGAGAAGTCATTTGATTAAAAAAATCTCTAAAATAACAGAGTATTTATAAAAGACTAAAAAACTACAAGGAATTTCTGCAAATCAGTGACAACAATAAAAGATACAGGAAACCAAATAAAGAGCTAGGCAAAGGATATAAATTGGCACTTCACCTAACAGAAAGCCCAAATGACAAGTTAGATGAGATTCTTTTTTTTTTTGTGTGTGGTACTGGGGATTGAACCCAGGGGCCTTCTACCACCGCGCTACACCCCTGGCCCTATTTTTTATACTTTATTTTGAAACCAGGTCTCACGATGTTGTGGAGGGCCTCACTAAATAGAGAGAGAGAGAGAGAGAGAGAGCGCGAGAGCGCACGCGCTGAGGCTCTCTCCTCCAGTCTCCGCCTCCCAAAGTACTGGGATTACAAGCATGCGCCACCACGCCTGGCCTCCAAGTTAGATGAGATTCTAACCTCACCAAAAGTGAGTACACATCAACCCAACAATGAGATAATCCTTTCTATCCTTTCCATCAGACTGACACAATTAGTAAGATAGGGAATACTTGACAGCGTGGGAAGCAGGAACCCATGCTCTCTACCAGTGGGGTCTAAATGGATGGGATTTGGCAGCACTGAGTGAAACTGCCAGACCACACATGTGAGATCCAGCACTTCCACTCGAAAGAGAGCCCACGAGACTCCACACAGCTCCTAAGGATACACATGTGAGCATTAAATAAGTAGCATAAGGCAGCAGAGTACTTGTACTGTTAGAATAATCTAGATATACATACAGCTAAACAAACAGCTCATAATTTTTTTTTTTTTGGTACTGGGGATTGAACCCAGGGGCATTCTATGTCTGAGCTAAACCGTCAGCCCTTTTTATTTTTTTTATTTTGAAACAGGAGCTCACTAAGGTGCTATGGCTGGTTGTAAACCTGTGATCCTCCTGTCTCAGCTTCCCAAGTACTGGAATTATAGGTGTGTGCCACCACTTCTGGCAAAAATTTTTAATGTTAAGTATTGAGTTATATTTATAAGCATGAGAAATGTAGCATAATGTTTATATAAATTAAAACCTAGATACAGATATTTTAAAAGCATATATTTTATAAGAACTTTCAGGCTGTATCCCCAAAACACATTAGAATGGGTGCCTTTGAAAGGGAAAGGAATGGGAAATACGGATCAGGCAGGAAGCAGAAATAAACAAGACAGGAGAGGGGCCTTGAACTAACCCATGATGATGATGGGCCGTGACTAACCTAACACCTGCCCTGCCCCTCAAGTCTAAGAAAACAGCAAGCAGATCAGTTCATATTACAGCTCTAAAAAGACCAAAGTTGCAGACTGGAGAGCTCTGCTGCTACTGCGTTCTTCTGTCTCCAACTTCAATCCCTGAGTATGTTCTAGCTGTTGGTTTCCTTGCTCTAACCATCAGCTATGTAAAACATACATTTCTGAAACCCTATATTCATACTGACATACTTACAACATCTATAAACCGAAGAGACTTGAAAGTTGCTCCAGGCAGGCATCCCATTGCAGAGAGACAAGGATAGTGGCCTTCTTCCAACACGTACTGATTACCAGAGAAATTTTCTCCATCATATGCAACCCAGCTACAGTAGGAAAAACCACACACACAGTATGCAATTTGAGTATTCCTATTCAAGAAGTGATTTTAGAGGCAGCCTGCTATAAGGCTTATGGATAAGTGTTCTTTCCTCAAAAATATCTGGATGGATTTACTACATTTCATCTTGTGGCAAATTAATATTTGTAAATTAATTAACTTTGCATTTGAGAAATGAAATTTTCTTCTCTGTGGAAAACCCATGTCTCTACTTCCCGCCTCCCAGTCTTCCTTGTTCCTCTCATGGGTGCCGCTGTGCTCCCATGAGCTACCGGCACTCGAGACCTCTTTGAATAATCTTTCTTCAACTTTCATAGCTAGTCAGTCACCAAAAGCCATTGGTAGTAGACCTCAACTTTCTCTCATATTCTTTTCTCTCCTCATTTCTAATACCTGGGCCGGTATTCAGAATATCACAGTGACTTAGACAAGTCACTGCTTGGCCTCTCAGGAACTCAACCTCATTGATAAAATGGTGATTTGCCATGCTTCCCTAAGTTTGTGTTTTTGCTTTTTTTTTTTTTTTTTTGCGGTACCAGGGATTGAACCCAGGGGCGTTCTACCTCCGCGCTACACCCCCAGCCCTATTTTTTATACTTTATTTTGAAACCGGGTCTCACGAAGTTGCGGAGGGCCTCACTAAGTAGAGAGAGAGATAGACAGGGAAAGAGAGAAAGAGAGAGAGAGAGAGAGCTGAGGCTGGCCGCGAACCCAGATCCTCTGGTCCCCGCCTCCCAAAGTACTGGGATTACAAGCGAGCGCCACCACGCCCGGCTGCTTTTTGTTTGTTTGGTACTGGTGATTGAACCCAGGGGCATTCTACCTCTGAGCTACACCACCAGCCCTATCTTATTTTTTAATTTTTGAAACAGGGTCTCACTAAGCTGTAGAGGGCCTCACTAAGTAGCTGAGGCTGGCCCCAAACCTTCGATCCTCCTGTCTCATCCTCCCAAGTACTGGGATTACAAGCATGTGCCACCATGCCTGGCTTGCTTTCTGTTTTTTTCTTAAATCCAGCAAATGCTCATCGAGGACTTATTGCATGTCAGTTGCTAGAGACACAGCAGAGAATGAAACAAGTCCTTGCTCTCCGGAAGTTTATACTCTAGTGAGTTGAGACAGACAATAAGTGAGCACCAAAACAATGTACATGTCTGACAGTAATAGGTGAAGCAGGGTGGGGGATGAAGAGGAACTGGGTCGGGTGGAGGTGTGTGCAAAGAAACAGTGATGCTTCACCACCCGTCTATGTATCTGAACGCAAAGCCAGTGCTCTTTCACTGTGCCATGAGAAAGGATACGACAGTGCTGTTTAGCCCATAAAGAATTATATAAGTAAAGGCAGGATTACTGTTATTCTTCAAGTTAGTGCCTCATCATTTCTTGTACAGATTGCTTCAAGGGTTTCCTGACTAAGTTTCCCAGACCTTAGATTCCTCCCTTCTGTCCTTTTTTTTGGGTACTGGGGATTGAATCTAGGGGCATTCTACCTCCAAGCTACACCTCCAGCCCTATTTTCTATTTTTTGTTTTGAAACAGGGTCTTGCTAAATTGCTGAGGCTGGCTTCAAGAACCTGCGATCCTCCTGTCTCAGCCTCCCAAGTACTGGGATTACAGGCATGCACCACTATGCCCAGGTTAGACTCCCCTTTCTAATGAAGCGTTCGTAAAACTATTTTCAGCATGATGCTTTGAACATACTGCTGTTCCCTTGTCGTGTGTTTTCCATGTAAACACAAGATTCAAGTAAATTCATATATTTGCTCAGGGAGAGTGTTCACAGCCTGAGCTCACCCTCCCAGTCCAAACTGGCTTTGCTTCTGCCCAGCAGAAAGTGCTCCCAGCTAGGAAGAGTGGTGTGCTCCTTGCTTGGCATGATCGGTATGCATACCAGCCTCACTCCAGCCATGAAGTTTCCTCATCTGCCTATCATGCAGAGCGCCTCTCCTAGTCCTGTCTGCCTGTAAGAAAAAAATCTACCTTGAAAGGTACCTAAGAGATGACCTAGAGTGCAATCCTCCTTCTATAGGTGATGGAACAGGCATAGAGAGCATAGAACATGTATGAATTCCACTGCGCACTAAGGTGAACTTCAGCTTCTCCAGCCCACCCTGCTGTCCACATCCTCTGACCAGAGTCTGGCACGCAGATGCTGCAAAGCACACTTCCCAGCTATGATGGCAGCTTCACAGAGTGCCAAGTGCCTAACAGGTGTCACCAAATTCTAGACGAGTGACTTATGTTTCACCCCGGTGATCCTCCTCCGCCACGCCACTGTTTTTGCTTACCTGCCTCCTAAAACTCTGCAGGACTTCGTAGAAAATGAATCATCGATTTGATTTGTTGTCTCTTCAAAACTTTGACTTTGACCTTGAAACTGGGGTTCCGAAAATAAGTGAATCTTTGAGAAAATAAACAAAAACACAAAAAATTATTTTCTGAATTCAGGTGACCTCATTCAGCTTTTGAAATGATGACCCAAACTTGACCTGCTAACTCTTGTTTCAGCAAACTGGTACAAATTTTATAAATCCTTTAATTTTCTACTTCTATATTAAAGATCAGTTAGAAACACAGTGGCTGTAACTACCATTCATGACTATTTCATTCAGAGACATCAAAGGACAATCTGGCAACAAACGCAACTTTCTATAGAACACCCTGTTGTTAATAAGCTATGAGGTATTTTAAAGCTTTACTGTGGCCAAAAGTAATTATTCATCAGTTCTAACGTTAATAATGAACTATATTTTAGAAACATGTAGTATAGTTTTCCTCCCTCAATGGCAGATACTTGCTGACTTATTAGAATCATGTATATGCTAATAAAGGAGGCAACAGTGGTGTTTGTACCTCTATAATTATGGCTGTCTGAACATTTCCATTAAAAAGCCTAAATAACAAATGTAACCCTGCCGTTGATTAGAGAGTCGGCAATCAAAAGGCTTGAGTGAGACCACATAAAATGTCTAATGCAGACACAGCAAATAAGAGAACTCATTTTACTATTTATCATGATAACGAGGCTACTGCTTGAAATATTTATCGTAGTGTGTTAATGTAAACTCTGATTCAATGGAATGATAAAATTCAGCATTACACAATAATTTACATAATAAGAGTATTTTATAAAAAAATTAGACATGAGTCAGTGCTATCAATTAAGCATTAAAGTTAACTTACATCTTATTTTAAAAATACAACTATGTGCACAAAGCCCTGGGTTCAATCCATAGCATCCTCCCCAACACCCCCCCCAAAAAAAAAAGAAAATAGGAGAAGAAGAAATAAAATATAACCATGTTTTCAGACATAAAAATGGGTAAAACTAACAAAATGTTCCAAATATCTGACATTTTACACACAAATGCTTTTCAATACAAGATCCCTAACTATAAAAATAGAATATTTTTAAAGTTACCTGATTTCGTCTCCTTGGGCCAGCAAAAGAATCCTAAAAATTTTCAAAAGGAAGAGAAAATGAAATGAATAGAGAGCAGGTATGTTGAAAAAATTTCTTCTTCTAGATTGTTAGCAATTACTGCTAAAATAACTTCAAAGTATTTTCTGTAGCAATCAATATTACATAAACCAGAAGCACACATTTAACTGCCCAAAATTCAGTTAAATCTTTTCATACAAAAATATAACTCCTTACCAAACATATAGGTTGGACAGAAGAAATCTTACAGTTTTTGCCTCCCCAGTCCTCAAAACTGGTATAAAAACCTTTATCCAGAACATACTGTTCTCCTGTGAAGTCAGGATTTTCATAGGCTACCCATCTGAAGAAACAAAACACTGGTTAGTGTTCATGTTTTACATATAAAACTATCACACACTTTTGGGTAACCATGTTATTATACAAATATTATAAAATTCTTCATTTTACTAATCAGTAATCTTAATGTTTCCTGTTTCCCAGCTACTTGGGAGGCTGAGGCAGGAGGATCACTTGAGCCTAGGAGTCTGAGACCAGCCCGAATAACATAGCAAGACCTATCTCAAAAAAAAATAGGCAATCCGGGCATGGTGGCGCACGCTTGTAATCCCAGTACTTGGGAGGCAGATACCTGAGGATCCGGGTTCTTGGCCAGCCTCAGCTACTTAGTGAGGCCCTCCGCAGCTTAGTGGGACCCAGTTTCAAAATAAAGTATAAAAAAAAAGTAGGCAAAAGAGTATCTTCACATAAATTGAACAAGCTCACAGAAATACAAAAACAAATCTTTTTGGAAAGTGTCCACTTGTTATCTTTTCAGTGATCTACACTTAGAGAAGAAAATCAAGAAAACCAACTTAGCGGTGCTATTTCCTATCCAAAGATAAAGTCTGTGAAGGGAAAAAAGTTTTTCATTTCTATTATATTCAAGAGACAGTATCTACTTCTCAGTTAATCCATTGCTCTAATGATCTCACAGATTAATGGAATAATATCTATATCTGTACTATATCCAGAGCTCTCCAAAATGCCTTCACACCTATTAAATCACATTTATCTAAGGAAGTACCGGTGTTCCCATTTTACAGATGGAAAAATCTAAAGGCAAAGGAAAGTTAATCCATTTATTCATTCAATAAATATGACTGCCCATCTGCCATATGCCAGGAACCAGACTGCCATTAGAAATATAACAATAAAAAAAGACAAAATCCCTGACCTCAAAAGTTCATAGATGGGTAAGAAGCGTCACAAGGAATTATTTGTTGGTGTTTGTTCTGAATGGAAAGTGACCTCCGAGGGGACACAATCAATTAGCGGCCAGAACACGACTCAACCTGTGTCTCCAGAGGCTCGCTGCAATGTGTCCTATAAAGTTTCCTTCCACGTCCTGTTCTATTAAACCATGCCTAAATAAGTATTAAACCATCCTATATACTTCACAATTAAAACAGATTCAGATTTTACTATCTAAAGAGCCAATTTAAACAAAAATGTAAATACAGTACCACCAGGAAATGAACAGCCATTAAGGAGAAAAAAGAACACAGCAGAAATCTCAACTGGTAAGTTTCTCTCTCAGCTAACATCTGGACACTCACCTCTGTCCATCTGAACAGAGAAACTGCTACAAACACCAGTCACAAAGCTGGACATGGTGGCACAGGCCTGTAATCCCAGTACTTGGGAGACTGAAACAGGAGGATCCCAGGTTCGAGGTCAGCCTCAGCAACTTAGTGAGGTCCTCAGCAACTTAGCAAGACCCTGTTTCAAAATAAAAAATAAAAAGGGCTGGGGGTGTAGCTTAGAACCCAGGGGGTTAAATTCCTGGTACCAAAACAACAACCAAAAAAAACACCAGGCTGGGTGTGTTGGCGCATGCTTGTAATCCCAGTACTTGGAAGGCTAAGATTAGAAGATCTGGATTCGCAGTCAGCCTCACGTAGTGAGGCCATCTGCAACTTAGTGAGACCCTGTTTCAACATAAAGAATAAAAAATAGGGCTGGGATTGTAGCTCGGAGGTAGAATGCCCCTGGGTTCAATCCCTAGTACCATACACACACACACAAAAACGCCAGGCACAGTCTCTTTCAGAAAATGTGTCCCCCACCCACCTCATTTCTGAGCCTAAAAATTTTAAAAACCTACTCCAAAGCCGAGTGTGGTGGTGCACGCTTGTAATCCCAGTACTTGGGAGACTGAGACCGGAGGATCCGGGTTCATGGCCAGCCTCAGCTAGTTAGTGAGGCCTCTGCAACTTAGTGAGACCCTGTTTCAAAATAAAGAATAAAAAATAGGGCTGGGGATATAGCGCAGAGGTAGAATGCCCCTGGGTTCAATCCCCAGTACCTCAAAAAAACAAAAACAAAACAACAAAAAACCTACTCATCAATGTAAGGAGTTAGGAGACCTTGTTCCCCCTGTAGCGTTGACGCTAACTTTCAGATAACTTTGAAGTTTGTATTTGCATTTATAAGTCAGGGACTTGGCCACAATGCCAATGGTGACCTGGTCAGCTCACAGGGCTCGTGGGCACACTGGGGAGCAGCAGCCATGTGGGGCAGGGAGTGTGGCTGGGTAGGAGGGGTGCCTGCTTGGCAAGAAAATATACTTTCCAAAAACCAGCACTTCAAAGAGCACAAAGAGGGTAAGTCATATCACAAAATAGTATTCCCGCAGGGCTTTGGGTCTGTAACAAGTCAGAGAACAAAGGGCTACAGGCCTCTTTGTTTTACTTCAAGAGGACAAAAGCTAGTGAGGAGGGAGAGACCGAAAACTCCACAAGAGAGGAGGCGACTGGTGAGTGACTGGGTGAGCCTAGAGTCTCGGGAGAAATCTTCTCAATCCTTTTTTTTTTAATGAACATGTATGAGTACTCTATTTCCCTATAAAACTAAAATCAACTACTTGTAAGTAAACCCCCAACACCCAGGCAAGCCCATCTAATTCACCAAAGCTGAAACCGGAAAACAATTGATTAAGATGCTACTTGAATCGAGAGTGTAGCGTTGTTCTCCAAGATGCAGCCCCAACCGAATCTCCATGAATTGTCAAGTGTGTGGGGGGAGGGGAAGAACCCCAAACACCCAGATCTGACCGTCTCTGCTGTATCTATGATTGAACATCTACTTATACTGGGACTCTTAAGAAAATTCCTCACTAGCCTTGTTCAAGTGTATTCCATACATGTGAACCAGTACTTCTTTCTCTGTTGAAAGCGTGGTAGGGGAGGGGGAGTGAGACATGTACAAGAACTAGCAGGTCCCAGTCTGGTAGAATAATTGCTCAGAATTTAAAGGCAGCAGGGCAAACCCGCCCTTCTCTGGAAGGCTGAAGGAAAAAGAATTTAAAACAATAGCACTTGTGTTTTTTATCTGAACTCTAACATATGTCATTTTGCTCTTAGTTAAAAAAAAATGAGCCCAATTTCCATTATTTGAGCAAGAGCATAGCATACAACTAGAAACTGATAAGCAGGACTGTGCAAAGTTTTTTTTTTTTTTACATTCCAATAAAAACCGAACACAATTCCTAAAAACCTCAACTACTGGTCTCCTGCGCATCCTTCCTGCAAGGCTGTCTCAGTTTCAGAGCTAATAATGAATTTAGTACCTGGGTAATTTATTGCCTGGGAGTCTCCTGGGATATATTCTCACAGAACAAGAATTTTTAAAAAAAGTTTTTTTGGACTTTGAGTTAGTTGAAACTAACCAAAGAAATAAAGAACAAAACCAAAATGCTTATCTACCAATAAAAATAAACCCATTAAAGTAAAAACATTTTTCCATGAAACTGTTAAATGAAGCTGGGCATGGTGGCACATGCCTGTAATCCCAGTACTTGGGAGGCTGAGACAGGAGGATTGCAAGTTCGAGGACAGCCTCAGCAACTTAGTGAGACCCTGTTTCAAAAAATAAAAACAAAAAGGGCTGGGGGTGTAGGTTCAGGGGTAGAACGCCCCTGGGGTCAATCCCCAATGCCCCCCCCAAAAAAAAGAGTAGACTAGTCTTCCTCACCTTGGCACATCTTATTCTTCCTACCCTGCAAGGCTGGACTCCAGTTCTCTTTCTTCCATAAAATCTGTGCCCAGACTGGAAATTAATCTCTCTCTCTAAAGCATTCAATCTCTACCTCTTTTGTAGCAATAATTGTTTTATATAAATACTGTAACTTCTATGAAGATATAATCTAATGCTTTTGCACATAATAGATCTCAGTAAATATGTCAACTGACAAACTGAATGAAACAAGGAGGAAGCAGCTGGTCCTGTAAGTACCGAAGCCTTCCACAGCCACAGAATTAAAAGGAAGTGGTGCATATGTGCCTCCTCCAACTCCCCCTACCCCGAACTCAACTGCTACAACCAGAAAAAAAACCCAAGCCAGGAAATACAGCTAGAAATGACTCAAAATAGGAAACACAGAAAAGCAACATTTTATAAAGGAAACTGATTTCAAGCAAGCAGGGGCTGGGTAAAAAGGAAAGGAGACTGGCTCAGGGCACGATGATTCCACATGTGCTAACAGCATAATACACAGATGCCCTAAGGGGATTCTACCCAGCATCCTTTGGCCTCCTTTGCTAGGGTGGATGACTGGCCTATTACTCATGGAACCATCATACCCTGGTGAGTATCGAAATGTACAAACTGTTTCACCACACTGAATTAGTCAGTATTTCCCTCCTAAATAAGCAGCAGAAAAGGCAATCTAAAGTACTCTAGAGCCACAGCATCATTTCAGAGGATTTCTGCCATACATTTTGGATGACATCAGCCTTTTGTAGACAGCCAACTATGGTTCTAAAATGTGAGCGCTCCAGAAGAGGACCCAGTAGAACGCATTTTCTGCTAGGACAGGAAGACCCAGACGTTGCTGATGTCATCATGCCAAGAGGGCGCCACATGCAACACACTACACAAGAATCTAGTGAGCATGACCTGTAAGAGTATACTGCACTGTAGACACATCTCAAATACACAGGGCTGCTGTGGGAGGCCCCATGAAACACAACAGGGTTGAGGCCAGACTGATTAAAATACACTGTGGCACTAGTGACATCAAAAACCTAGCATTGAGCTGGGCACAGTAGTGAGCACCCACAATCCCAGCTACTCAGGAACTTGAGGCAGGAACACGGGAAGTTCAAGGCCAGCCTGAGCAATTTAGCAAGACCCTTTCTCAAAATTAAAAAAAATAAAAAGGGCTGGGGATATAGTTCAGTGGTGGAACACCCCAGGGTTTAATCCCCAGTGCTACAAACAAAACAAAACAAAACAAAACAAAACAAAAACCCTAACATCAAACACTTTCAACAACACCCATATCCAACTATTTCATATAACCATTTAATAACACTCTCATTCATAAAAAATTAGAACAGATGTCAGCCTACAGCATAAGCATAATTCTGGGTGCTAAGGCTGTAGCTCAGTGGTAGAGAGCTTGCCTGGCATGCTCAAATCCCTGGTTTTGATATCTTGCACTAGAAAACTAAGAATCATTATGTAACTCCCTATAATAGTAGACAGCTGCTGTTTCTGCCAATCTGGCTTCTATCCTCACTCTCTCTGACGTTCTGGTCATACCTAAGTGGCTCCTATGGGATGGACTCCACCCCTCAGCCCTAGGAACAGGCACATCATGCAGGCACTGCCATCTCCTTGGCTGCGGTGACTGATTCAGGAGCATGCACACGATCCACACCTACAGAATCAAAGTCAAGCCTGGAACTTGTGAGGAAAGACAAGCCCTTGCCATCGCAAGCAATGAGTTGGGAGAACAAAAACCAGATGTGGCCACAGGATTCCAGATGAAAAGGGCCCACCTAGAGTCAGCATAGAAAAAAGCTCAGGCAAGAGACAGACCAGGTTCTGATGACAGTACTCACTCCCCTGATCCAGCCATACCTGAAGCCAACCCTTCTCCAGGACTTTCCATTTATCTAAGCCAATGAGTTCCATTTTTATCACTTGAACCAACTGAGTTTGGCTCATAGTTACTTGTACCCCAAAGAGTCTAGACTGGTCATCTTTCAATAAAAACTTGCTTTGCCTCTAATAAAGTACAGAATTACTAACTCTAGGCAGACTGAAACAATAATTTCTATGTTAAAATAAGTGAAGAAACACACTGGAGCAGGTGTAGGGCCACGGGAAAATCTAATGGGACTTTGTCCCACCCCAGGTTAGATGACTATCATCATGTGATCCTCATCATGAGAAATTTGTGATTTTTCCATGCAGAATGACAAGGGAAACAGATCTCTAGATTTCTGTCATAATACCCCAAAGCCTACCCAACCTTTTATTACACATAAAAAAAGATTATATGAGAAACATTTTTAAAGTAGTTACAAAAATGGCACAGCAGTAAGTATTGAGTGACCGAGTTAATGTTTAGTTGTTGAGAAATTTACTGAGTGCTGACTCTGTATCACACACTCCATTAGTTTCACACAAACCAAGGCAAAACCCACATTTAAGATCCCAATCGGATTATCTCACTTACACTCCACTCAGTACATTAATAGACTGTGTCTTCACTCCATATCCGGTCTCCTTTAGATTAGCAACAATTCCTAATACATCAATACTGGAACCTTTGGATCCAAAGTTTTTTTCACTGTACATTATCATGTGAGCATTTGAAAAATCCTATTGAGGGAAAAAAAATCAAAATTCAAAGGATATCCATATGGTATTCAAAAAATCCAGTAATAGCCATTAGCTTTTCTTTAGCTTACCCCTAATATAGGCCGTAAAGACTGAAGTTCTCCATTATAACCTCCCCAGTCTTTCCAATCCTTGTATTCTCCTTCTTCCAGCAAGTACTGATGCCCTGTAAATCCAGGCTTTTCATAAGCAACCCAACTGCAGCAGAAAGAACAGGACGAATGGTGATTTTCAGGCATTTAAAACTTTTCCCATGAGCTTTATCAGCAAGTATATAAAGCTAGGCATGAACTTAAGTGTTACTATTGGAATCCTCTAAAGTTTAGGAGAATCTGTTAAAGAAACAAACCTAAGAAACATACATCAGAGTTCTATAGAATGTAGGGGTGTATGTGTGCAGGGGTGTGTTTTTCAACTGATACAAACGAACCAAGGAAAACTTGATACTTTCCTCAAATAGTAATTAAAATGTTATGAACTTTTGGCTATTTACAAGACCAATTTCACTGTGTACAGAAAATGTGTAAGAGCTATAGAATTTCTAGCAAAAAGATCATAAAAATTAGAAAGCAAACTGTAACAGTTCTGTAGTTTGGAACATAATTCCAAAAAAATGAGGTCGCAGATTTGGCCAATCTGGACAGGCCAATTGATTAGTGCTGTGGTTAACCCCACAGCAGACCCTACAGCTGCTGTCTCAAATCTAGGTCACAGGGGCTGAGGGATAGGTATGGGTATAGCTGTCGAAATTCACCATACCATTTACAATCAGGAATATTGTCTTTAGAGGGGACCCATTTATTACTAGAGTAAGGAGGAAAAAATCCTTCCCAGTTACCCCTGTGTACTTACATGCCTCTTAGAACTTTCATAGACCCCACTGACGTAAAGGGCAGATGATCATCTCCCGTCACTTCTGCCTCTCCTCCTTCCGTGATAATGCTACACATGTCTGTTTCTAGTTCTATACATCTTCCTTCGAAGGAAGGCTTTTCATAAATAAGTACCTACAAGAGAAGTTAGATATACCAGTAATTTGTAAGACATTAAATATCCTGACAGTTAAACAGTTAAATTGGTTATTTACTATCACTAGGTCCTGGAACACAAAATTTCCTAATCATATTTTAAAAACTAACTAAATAACATTTGACAATATAGTAAAAAAAAATTAGACTTTTTTTTCTGATGCAGAAACAGCCCAGAGCCAGGATTCAAAAGACAGTTTTTAAATAACTGGGTTTTGTTCAATGTTTGAAATTTTGCTTAGGACAAACTAAAGAACCAGAGGATTCTATAGTTGCTTTTAAAAACTGAAAAACTCTACCATCAAAGTGTGTGGCATTGACGTGGGAAATAGGAGTAACAGAAAGGGCATTTTGGAGCAGGAAGAATTTGACTTAATAAAGTTTCTTCCTGGCTAACTGGCAACCAACAACAGGCCCAGTGATTAGTAAATACAACCAACAATTATAAACTTAATACAACAACGACCCTTCTAAGCCATGGCTATACACATAGTGATAACTACAGGATGGCATGATACGTTGGGGGATTTCCTTAGCTGCAGTTATATGTGATGCACATTTATATGTGAAGTCACAAAAGCATTATCTTCATGGAGATAGAGTGGGAATAACACTCTACAACACACACACACACACACACACACTCTCTCACTCTCTCTTTCTCTCTCCCTCTCTCCCTTTCTCTCGTTCCCTCTCTCTCACCTTTGGATCTGTAGGGAATTCAACTTTACGGCCACCCTGAAAAGAAAAAAAACATAGTAAGACAAACGGCGTTTCAGTGCTACCTCGCCATTTTATATTACCCATAGCAGTTGAACCTCATCATGTGATTATGGTCCAGTTTGTTTCAATTTACATGTGATGGTGCTAAAATTACCAATGAAGACATAGGATGACAGCCTAGAGCACAGATGCACAAGCTCAAAGTGCAGGTGAGGCATGTTTTGTTTTTATTTAACTGAGAAAATATCACATGAAAAAAATCTGTATTTCTCTCTTGAAAAACAATCCTGTGATCTGACATCTCTGGACCTAAAGTCTCCCAGGCAGCAGCTTCACCTGCTATGCTTATCAACCTGAGATCCTGCTGGGCTCAGCCTTCAGCGGGCACAGGCTGGGTCTGGGTCTGCCCCCCACCCCGCCACCTCTCTGGTTGAACTCCCAGCCAGCCTCACCCATGTGCAGTTCCTGCCTGGCCACCGCTGGCAGCATTTGATTTTGCAACCCATGGCCTACAAAATTTTTGAAATTCATGCAATACCATCTGGAGGATTCTTGAAATAAGATAAACTATTAGATAAAAACTTAAACATTCCAAAAAATGAGTCTGTTGGGGGTTGTTATATTTTTATAATAAAAGTTAAAAAAACTTGCTAAAAATAAGCCAGAGAAAATGTATTACATAAAAATATGAAATAGGTCAAAAGTTAAAAATTAGCAGTGGTAGCTGGGTGTGGTGGCGCCTGTGATTCCAGTGCTTAGGAGGTGGAGACAGGGATTGCAGGTTCAAGGCCAGCCTCAGCAACTTGGCAGGGCCATCAGCAACTTAGCAAGACCCTGTTTCAAAAAATAAAGTAAATAAAATAGGGCTGGGTGTATCTCAGAGGTAGAATGCACCTGGGTTCAATCCCAAGTACCACAAAAAAAAAAAAGGAAAGAAAGAAAAAAAAAGAGAAAGATCAGCAGCAGTAAAGTCAGAAAGATATTTTCACCAATATATTTTAACAGATTAAATAAAACTGTAGTTGAAGATGGTCAAATGCACCAATGAACTGTAATTATGAAGGAATGTGGCTAATTTTGTCAGCAAATCGGAGCTTATACAACCAAGTAACTGCCTTTTCCAAAAAGTAATCCTTTTGGACACTACAAATGTCAGAGCTTTAAAATCATCAGAGCAAACTGCTTTCAAGTTTGCAGCAATTCTTTCATATATTCACAAAACTAATACTACTTTGTCCTTTGAAAATAGATTTAATTTAGAAAAAAAAAAGCTCAAATCCTTTGCTAATATTAAGGCCGGCAAATATGCAGGTAATGAAACCAAATACTTTGGCAGGAGGGATAAAATTAAGATTAAAAAAAATTATCTTCCTAACTTTCTAATTTGTCTCAAACTAGTCTCACCCACAAGTTTGTAATGGGAGCTTCACTCTCACAACAAGCGTCTAGTGAGCACCTACAATCCAGCACATACTGCATGTGGCTGGGAGGAAAAGACAGATACAGCCTGGTTCCTCCCAAAGCCTGCAGAGCAGCAGAAGAGACAACCAAGGCAAAATACAGGATGAGGTACTTAAATACAAAGCTCCTTCTAAGGCAAATACTTGGGAGGGAGACATTCATTTGGATATCCAGTGCCACCCCCCAGCCCCCAGCTGCCACCCAGCCCGTCACACAACCCGGCTTGTTCTCCTTGTGCCTAGCCCATTCTGAACTCTGTACCCTGACTCATGCAGTGCGTTCTCTGGCAGCTCCATCTAAGATAGCCCTGCTCACTTTTTAAGACTCAACTTGATTTATCATGAAGCTTTCCTAATCATCCTCCTTCTCTGTCATATCACCCACAAGCTGGAATTTTATTTATCTTTCCTCCCATTTTTCCACGAATGTTTAATTACTCACTTTCTTCACTTATTAACCCCACACTGAGCGACGCTTTGTGCGTACATCTGCAGCTCTGCCAGGTGAGGATGCTTTGAAGGCAAAGGACATCGTCTTATCCTCACTTTCTATCTGTGGCACCTATCAAGTTAGGGTTCTATTATTTCTATCCAGCAACATGTCCCATCTACTACACATTTGCTTTTAAAAAGCAGCCGTTATCACTTCAACATCATGTCCTGTGAATTAGCAATGTCAAACTGACAAGGAGTCACCGCCTTTGAGCACACTGAGCTTGATTTTTACCATTTTCAAAGGCCGCATGGATCCAATGTATGCTTCTTGTGTATCCCAGAAGGATAAGTCAGGGTATTCGCCGGGCTCCAAGATGAAAGGGACACCTTGAAATCCAGGCTCTTCATAAATCAGCCATCTACAAAATACCGAGAAGAAAGAAACAGACAAATCATCATTCATTTCAGTTTTTCCTCCTCTCTGATACAAAGGCCCCCAATGACGAGAGGCATGGGGGAGGACGTGGACCCACATGACAGCCAGTTGCACCGAAGTGTTAGGGCGCTGCTGGATTCAAGGAGGAGCAAGTCACGCTATGCTCCTCTTCCTGACCTTTTACTTTCCTCCTTGGCTGGCTTTGCCTCCTTATTTTCATTCATATGATTAATTGCTGCTAAGTGTAAAGATCCCTATTATTTCCAAGTCATATAAGTAGTTATCTTTTTATACTGTATTTACTTGGAGAGGCCCTTGTTGGGAAATCTCAAAGCCTGTTTTAAAAGGAAACACCTCATTTGTAACCAAAGACTAGGGTGTTCCTCTTAATCATTTTTCACGGTGTCAAAAATCAGTATCAGCTGGCATCTCCCTGGAGCTTATGAATGCCTGCCAGAATTTCACCCAGTCCTCACAACAATGCTATGAAGAAGGAATGCTGTTGTCCCCATTTTACAGATGAAGTTAAGTAAATTGCCCCAGGCCAGAGAGCAGTAAGTACCAAAGGCAGGGGTGAGCCAAGCTGACTATGGAGAGAGAGAGAGAGAGAGAGAGAGAGAGAGAGAGAGAGAGAGAGTGTGTGTGTGTGTGTGTGTGTGTGTGTGTGTGTGTGTGTTGACCCCAGAGGCATTCTACCACTGAGCTACCTTTCCAGCTGAGGGTATTCAAACCTGTAACCCTTATAATTATCTCAGCCTCCCCAAGGACTGGGATTACAGGTATGCACCACCACTTCCAGCTTCCTAATCATTTTTTTCCTTTTTTTTTTTTTGCGGTACTGGGGATTGAACGCAGGGGCATTCTACCTCCACGCTACGCCCCCGGCCCTATATTTTATGCTTTATTTTGAAACCGGGTCTCACGAAGTTGCGGAGGGCCTTCACTAAGGGGAGAGAGAGAGAGGGAGGGAGAGAGAGAGAGAGAGAGAGAGAGAGACAGAGAGACAGAGAGACAGAGACAGGGAGAGAGAGAGCGAGAGCTGAGGCTGGCCGCGAACCCAGATCTTCTGGTTTCCGCCTCCAAAGTACTGGGATTACAAGCGTGCGCCACCACGCCCAGCTTCCTAATCATTTTTTTGATGGCAATTTCTCCCATTTCAGGGACTGCACCGAACATAATTTACTCTTTTCACGACTGCTTAGGATCATTACTGTGAGCATTACTTTACGTACAGTGGTATCCTCGGGGGCTTGGAAGGCTGCTTGTTCCCAGCTGCAAAGCTTTTTGAGTTCTTGGTTCTGATTTTAATGGCTTTGCAGTACTGCACCCTCCTATCAGGTTTGTCAGCTGTCACTTCAGCTTTGGTCAGGGACACAGCAGCCCCACCCTCCTCTCCTGTGCTGACACCAGGAAACGTAAAATCATGCCTGCTAGAACTGACGCGAAAGCTTCAAGGACTTGTAAATTTCTTCACTCCTGGCAGGGCTCTGGGAAGGTGAGGTTGCTGGAAAAATAGCTCTTATATAAGGTTTACTCTACCCCCTTCATAAACAAACAGAGACTTCCTGGTGATCACTTACACCTCCAGTTTTCTTAGTCTGGCTAAAATGCCCAGCTGTTATGCTCCCCACCATGTTATGCCCCCCAAACACCACACCAAGAGGAGGACGGCCCAAAATGAAACCTTCTACCAGCAAAATGGGCCTGAGGCTCCCTCTTTGTTTTTGTCTTATCCACATTTTGGGCCTAAGGCACATTTTTAGTGATGGTTTTTGTTAAAGATTCCCCTGGATAAATTAGTAATTTCTTTAGATTCTCTAATTACATGGGGATTTACAACTAGATTCCTACCAAAGATCTGTCAACACACACACACACACACACACACAAAAAAAAAAAAAAAAAAGAATGTTGGGAGGCCAGGTGTGGTGTGCCAGTGGGGAGTCAGAGCTAATCTACAGTGTTAGAAGTCAGAACACAGTTACTGGGGGGAAAGGGGGTGAGGACAGATTGGAGGGGGCATCAACAAGGGGGCTTCTGAGATGCTAGAATGTTCTATTTCTTGATCTAGGTGATGGTCATGTTGTGTATTCACTTTGTGAAAATTCACTCAGCTGAGGCACTTATGGCTTGTTTTGTACCTTTTTTGTACAAACATTATACTTCAAAGCAAATTAACTGAAGGAAAGAAGAGGTTTCCTTGTTAAATACCACTGTAATGCCCCTAAAGCCACAAGTAAACAGAGGCTAAGAAGGCGGTACTACTTTAAACTTCCTTCGGTTTAAAGCATAACAGCAAAGGATGCATTACATTTTTTTTTTTTGGAGCTCAAAGCTACATAATGATTTTGTGCCCAAGAAATGGTAGTTCTGTAATAAATTGTTATTAAACTCACAAGTCAGAGGTCTCAGAGCCTGACTCCTTCACAAGTAAATGGGCTTCATTTTTCATGAACAGGATGTGATTCTGAGATTTTGAAACGATGCTTACCCAAGTGTCCTTTTCACTTGGTCTTCCCTTCTTTAGTTGAGTTCTGAAGGGATTTATTCATCTGATACTAAAATGTCACTTTCCCGGAAGCACATGAGTTAGTCGCGTAACATTTATAGAAGGAAGGCAATTTTAGGTAGAGGGGAAGTTGCTAAAATAACTGAACATATACACTGAGACACTTGAAAAGACTCCATCCTGAGAGTGCTTCCTCAGCAACGGAGCCGCCAGGTAACTCAAAACTCACATACAGAGCATGATTCACTTTTCCTACATCCTGTTCCACAAGATACAGTATTCATGAGGCTATCAGGAGAGGGGAAACTACCTTCAGGCAATGTTATTTCCGTTTCTACAGGTATTCTTTTTCTTTTCCTGTGCACTTAGGTCATGAGGTTTTGCTAATACACAGAAAAAAAGTACCACTTCAGAGTTGTGCTTAAACTGTGCAACTATGAAGCATGAGCTTATTTTTCTAACATAATGCATACAAATATATTCATGAAAAATGCATCTGAATGTTGCAGAAGTAATAACGATGGCTATTCATATGTAATAAAAAAATCCGTGTAATTATTTTTTTAGAAATACCCTTTGAGTCACATAAGAAAAAAGTTGGCCTTATCTTACCACTTGTTCTTAAGTAACTTATAAATACCACGTAGGAGGCAAAGCTCGGGTTATAGCATTTCCAGCTGGATCCTGAGACATGGCTGAACATGAATGTTGGCCATTTATAGAAATCAAGTGGATACTTGAAAGATTAAATATGAATGTGCCATATTCACATGGCATAGATTCACATTAAATATGAACGTGACTGTGACTCTCAAAGGGAAAACTCTGACAGCGGGGAGACGTGGGGGGCACCACTCCAACCAAGCGAGCGCACTCGGTGTCCTCCTGGGAGAGCAGGCAGCACAGACCACTGGACGGGATGTGGCGTGAACACACGAAACTGCCTAGATGAAGTGCCCAAACTGTCCCACCCGAACCTCACCAGAGACCCAACCTGAGTGGGACAGATTAGATGACACCCTGAGAATACCCCTACCGTGGTATATTCTCTAACACAGCTGGCTTATGTTCTTTACAAAGTTAGCAGCACTGGAAACAAAGAGTGGGGGTATTTCAGAGATTAAGAGACTTACAGAAAGCCAGGCATGGTGGCGCACACCTTAATTCCAGTACTTAGGAGGCTGAGGCAAGAGGATGGCAGATTCAAGGCCAACCTCAGCAACTTAGCGAGACCCTGTTTCCAAATAAAAAATTAAAAAGGAGGCTGGCCGCAAACCCAGATCCTCTTGTCTCAGCATCCCAAGTTCTGGGATTACAAGCGTGTGCCACCACGCCCGGCATTTTTATGACTCTTGATTGTGTCCTGATTAAAAAAAAAATCTACAGAAGACATTCATAAGATACTTGGGAAAATATGGATATTAGCCATAGATTATATGTTATCACAGTCATATTGATAATTTTCTTAGGTATAATGATAGTTATGCAGGAGAATGTCATTATAAAGAGATTCAGAATGAAGTATTATAGGGGTGAAGGGGCATGACAGCTGCACCTTACTGTCAGGTGCTCAGAAAAAGATAACAATATGGCAAAATGTTAACATTCATCAAATCTAGTAGATGATATGTGGGTGTTTACTGAACTGTTCTATTTTGGAGTATGTTTAAAAGCTCTTGTAATAAAAATTGGGCTCTGCGTTCTAGTACGTGTTCTGCTAACAACTAACTCTAGTCTAGAGAAAGTGACCAAAGCCTGTCTTGTTCTAATGATGGTGTTAGACCAGATCTTATACCCTCTATGAAGTTCTAATGTTCTTTGTTTTTATTATATTTATTATATTATATTTAATATTGCCTCTCCAAAAGAAAATATATATGCCTTCACTTCTGGGAGGATGGGTCCTGAAATTAACCAGCTGCTTACAACAAAAGTTTAAAAACCAATTACACTAAACAGAATCTGAAAGGCAAATTTACTTAGGAATTAGTCATTTCCTAAAATAAGAATTTGATAAGTAATGCACTTGCTTTGTGTATGTGCAGAAGGGTCTAATCGAGAGTGAATGGGCCCTGGAATCTGTCTTCTAATGGAGTCTAGAAAAGCTCCCCCCACAGCAAAGGCTTCTCTTATCCCAGCTCAGGGCACTGGTGCACCAACAACTGCAAAACGAGCTCCCATACCTATCAGTTAAATCCTCTCAACCCACCTAGTCTCTCCTTGGAGATCTGTCAGAGTACTAATGTCTGATCTCTAAGATCACAAATTCAGTAAGCCCAAACCTTGAATGAACACCTGAGGCAGCTTGCCTGATCCTAATGACACAGAAATGAACAGCAAGAAAAAGAATGTCTATCACTATGCAAGCCCATCATAAACTGTAAGCAAGGACAGGCGTGCAACTACCCACCTGGGAGGCAAAGCTTCCTGCAAGAGTAAGAGACATTATTAGCTGGGTGTGGTGATGCACACCTGTAATCTCAGTACTTGGGAGGCTGAGATAGGAGGACCACAGGTTCAAGGTCAGTCTCAGCAATTTAGTGAGACCCTGTTAAAATAGGACTGTGGTTGTGGTCCAGAGGTAGAATGCCCATGGATTCAATCCTCAGTACAAAAAAACAAGTAGGAGGCATTAAGTGTAGCTCAGTATATTCCAACATAGCCTACACCTGAGTCATGAAACCTTCCAGACACTGAGATGAAAGTCTTATGGCAGACAGCTTTTCCATCCTGTTCCAAGTCAAGTGATATTGCCCAATACCAATGCTTTGGGGGCAGGGGAGATGTACAGATTCCTATAGACATCTTTGGTTAAAGACAGCAAGAAAGACATGAAGGCAATTTCTTTTGTTTAGATTCCTACTCTTCCTCCCACTCTCTAAATACAATTGCCTAAGGCCCACACGGCACCTCTTCCTTCAACTCCACACACTCCCCGTAGGCTCTCATCCTGGGCCTGATTTCAATACCTTCTCTGTGCTAGGACTCCTAAGTTCTCATCTGCAGCCTCTCCCCTGAACTCCAGCCTCACCTACCCAATCACCTTCCTGCCCCCCTACATGAACGTGCAGCTGGCATCACAGACTTACTGCGTCCCAAACTATCTCCGGAATTTCACTCTCCCTCCCAATCTGCTCCTCCAAGTCTTCTCCATCTCGCTGCAGGCTGGGTTCCCAACCCTAGACCTTTCTCAGCCCTCACACCCCACATGCAATCTGTCAGCAAATGCTGCCAATTCTACCTTCAAAATGCCTCCAAAACATGACCATTCCCCACCACCACTATCGCACTGTCTAAGCCACCATCACCTCTTGCCTGTATGATTGCAGTTGCTTCCTAACTGGTTTCTTGGCTTAACCCCACTCTCTTTACAGTCTAGTTCTACCCAGCAGTCAGAGTGAACCTTCTAAAACACAAATTAGATCAAAATTCTCCAATGATTTCCTGCCACTTAGAGTAAGTATAACCCCCCACCCCGCAAGGTTTAAAAGGCTTTCCACGACGGGAGGCCTCTCTCTTCCCCTCTACCCCCAGCTCACTCTGTTCCAGCGCCTTGGCCTCCTAGCTGGTGCCCACACACGCCCTGCAGGGCCTTTGCAAATGCTGTGTTTTCTGCCAGGGGCATGTTCCCCTCCTCAGCTAGTCCCATGGTGGACTCCCTCACTTCCTTCAGGTCCTTGCTTAAATGTCACCAGAGACCTTTCCTTACCAGCCTCTCTAAAATAACACTGCCCCTTCCCCCTGCAATTTATGCTTCTTGTAGCCCTTCCCATCTGACACATTACATATGTGTTTGTCTATTCCTACAAGATGGCAGCATCATGAGAGCAGGGATATCACAGTCACACTTCCTATTAAGTTGCCAAGAATTTTTTAGTTCCTAATTTTTTTTTCCTTTTTATGGTTCTAGGGATTGAACCCAGGGGTGTTCTACCTCTGAACTATAACCCTAACCCTATATTATTTTTTGAAACAGGGTCTCACTAAGTAATTGCATGCTGGCCTCAAACCCATGATCCTCCTGTCTCAGCCTCCCAACTACCGGGATTACAGGCATGAGCTACCATACTCAGCTTAGTTCCAGATTTCTGAGAACCAAAATAAGACTCTGTGATCTCTAATTTTCCCAGTTCATGCTTTCTGCACAATCAAATCATTATTCCAAAAGAAGAATAATAGTAAACTAAGACTTTCAGTAATTAATTAATAGGATGCAAAAGATATGATTAAAGAATGGCTTATTCTCATTCACTACAGAGGTATTCTATATCACTTTACAGGGTAGACTCTAAATATTTTGAACGCATGTCCCATTAACAAAAACTTCTGAGCATTTGCTGAATATGTAAATATTTACAAATCATATATATTACCACTGAACTAATATATTATGCATATTAGAAAACATACACAAAAATTAAGTCTTAAAATGAGATTTTAAATAAAATACAGGCAGCTTTGGTGGTATTTTTCCTGCATCTTGGTGGACATTTTTCACATGCCCTGAGCTGTGCACTCTACTTTAGAGACCACGTTCTTTACTATTGCAGCCTTGCACTTTTTATCCTAATTTCTCCCCTATCTGATACATTCCTATTTCCTTCAACGTATTCTTGCAGTTTCCTGTAATTGGTGAAAACAACATCCTAGAGGTTTTCAGCAGCATTGTGTGAAAATGTTAAAGGAAGAACCATGTGTGTTGACTTCCATCCCACCTGGAATATCTGGGCACAGACTTCCAATTAGCTCCCTTGAACTCCCATGAAGGTGTAACCTGTTACTCAGCTTTGAATGCATTAGGCTCCTCTGTAATAAGGAAAACCCCCTATATTAAAAATGCACTTCCCCCTACACTTCCTCTAAGAAACCGTTACTGTTTATAAAAGAGGCAAATCATAGTAACACGGGCACAAAAGAAAAAATTCAACAGGACAACAAATCAGTATCTTAAGTCCTCTCTCCAGTACTACACTCACAGAAAGAAAAAAAAAAGCTTCATTGAAACTGTATTTGAAATAAAGTACTTACGTGCCCCAGTGGACCTTAATGGAACAAGTCTTCTGCATCACACCAAACCCCTGCATCTCTTCAGTATCATCGAAGTAGGAATTTAAGAGTCCTAACCCTTCTGGTTCAGTAAATAAATCAATTTGACTAATTCTGTAATCCTGAAAAAAAATATACACACATATATAATACGTATACAACAACTGCACCATATACTTAACTCTGTAGTAACTCATTATTCTTTTTCTTGCAACTGATTAAAATAAGCCTCACAAGCCAGGCGTGGTGGCACACACTTGTAATTCCATACTTAGGAAGCTGAGACAGGAGGATCACAGGTTTGAAGCCAGCCTCAGCAATTCAGTGAGGCTGTTAGCAACTTAGTGAGGCCCTGTTTCCAAATAATAAATAAAAAGGGCTGGAGATGTAGCTCAGAGGTAGAATGCCCCTGGATTCAATCCCCAGTACCACATACACACACACACAAATAGGCCTTACATATGCACATACATCTCCCAGGGTACCTGCCATTTTATCCCTTTCCTGTTTAGACCTGTCTTACTTCATCATATGCCTCTTTTGGAGCAGACACCCTGCTTTAGTCATGTATCTTGGTATTACATTCAAGCAAAGATCAGAAATGTATTTTATCAACATTTCCACACATCTTTCTCTCATCCTCTCTTGGCTTCCCTTGGTCACAGGAGTTGCAGCTCCTTTGCTCTGAGGGAACTGTCCAATCCAGAGACTCTAATCTATAGAATGGCTGCCTGAGTCATCTTCATCAACTATTGCTTTGTGCCACAAACCCTCTGGGGTAACTCTCCTTGACTGTGACTAGACCTCTTTGATGTTAGTTTGATCTAAAACGTAATGGCAAAAACACAATCATGGTGATTACACATCTCTACACTTTGGTTATTGTTCCATGCCCTGGAAATCCATGGTCCATCAAACATTCTTCAAAAGGCCTCTCCTGGCTGAGTACATTAGCTGAATATTTACTGAACCTCTTCTATGCTGCTGAACTAGGTGAACTACAATGTAGAAGAAATATTAACACTTGGGTAGGTGCAGGTGAGGCCCTTTTAAACATTACCAAAAGGAGCAACTCCAATGAACTATATATGAAAACCCTATATATGAAAACCCCCTCATATATCGGAAAACTAAGGTTACAACTACAGAAAGAGCAGATTTGAATATGGCCAACAAAGGGTGGAGAATTCAAAAAGGTGAGGGGAGAGAGAAGTCACTTCACGAGGGTGGGATTCAGAGGATACTTTTAAACACTGTTATTACCAATATTATTTGAGCAACAAATAAAAGGGTAGGTAAAATATTCCACTAATAACGATATTTTGAACTAGGACTCCTCATATCTTCTTTATGGCTTATCACATTATGCACTTAAAACCATTAAAAGGTAAATCATTTAGAATACCAATTATCATCCAAGTCACTCAGAAATGTTGGCCTGGGAAATAGGAGATGCTTTCCTCTGCCAAAAATTGTTACTCACGCTTACTCATTCTTATTTTTGAGCCTTCCTTTTCTCTCAATTGCACTTCATGACACCCATTGCTATTACACAAGTGGGATTTTAGTTTTCCACTTGGAACACCCATTAATCACCTTTTTTTTTTTTTTTTTTTTTTGGTGGTGGTGCTGGGAATTGAACCTAGGGGCATTTTACCTCTGTCTACCTCTGAGTTACACCCCCAGCTCTTTTTATTTTTATTTATTTATTTTTTTGTTCTGAAACTGGGTCTCACTAGGTTACTGAGAGTCTCACTAAGTTGCTGAGGCTGTGTCTTGAACCTGTGATCCCCCTGTCTCAGCCTCCTAAATACTGGGGTTACAGGTGTGTACCACCATGCCTGGCTCATTAATTACATTTTTTTAAATAAATTCTACAAGCCACAAAGAAAGACGCTGATAACACTTTCCTCATCAACAAATAAATAGCCAAAAAATTTTATCCAATCCATAAAGTGGCCTCAAATATCTCAAATATCTTTTAAAACTACATAAAAACCTAGAATTAAACTATAAATTGAATTATTTTTGGATTATCTAAAATAGAACATCTGTAAACTACTCAGGGTAATTAGAAATCATGCAACAACCAAAAAAAACTAAGGAAAAATCTGTTTATATAGAATGCATCACAACCAGGTTTCTGTACAAATTATATATGGGAGATGGGAACGGGGTTCAAGAGTGAAAGATTTACCTTCAGAGTTTACAGTGAGAAAATACCTATCCAATTAGAATGTTTCTTTTCTAATTCATTTAAAATGTACAAATACTTAAACTATAGAACATATAGACAGAAAGTGCCAATCAAATATTTTTCCCAATCACTTAGTTCATAAAATGAACATTTCTCTTAAAGTAAGAATCACCCCTGACATCCAATATATATTTGTTGAATGTATGAAATCTAGATTTACCATAACCTACCTGGACCACATGTCTGATTGAACCAATCACTACATGCTTATCAGATTCTGCTTCCTCATTTCTTTCCAAAATATCTTCTATGCCCCAGAGACCGGAGAGTTCCAATTCACCTTCTTCTAAGGGGATGGAGTGGCCTTCAAAATTTGGTTTCTCATATAAAATCCAACTAAGAATAAAACAGCAAAACCATTAGCCAGTCTTGATGAGAGAGGTTTTGATTACTCAAATATTCTGGCTAATACATATATATCAGTGACCAATTCTCCAGCAACTAAAATAGCACAAACTCTCCCTAAAACAAACTTTACTGGGTATAATTAAGCCTCTGATAATTTAAGAATTATGTCAGGATCTTAGAGAACTTTTGGGTTATCACTATAAACATAGAACTACTGATGTTCTATGGAATAGCCAGTTAGTGGAGACTTATAAGTAATAATAGGTTAGATAAGTGGGAGTTTTTTTCCTTATATGTGTAGGAAACATTTTTTACATGAATTTTAACATATATTAGAGTCAAATCAATGGATAAAAAGGACTAGGTGAATATATTACTATGTTGATACAAAGGACTAAGTGAATATTTATGGAAAGCATATTATATTCTCCCTAATAACAGCCAAACACTAAGAAAAACCTCATGTCAGTATATGACTGTGCAGCTCTTAAATGCTTATGCTTTCAAGAAAATAAGCCAACAAAAGTTGCTAAAGAAAGGAAAAAGCACTGTTCTATTTAAAACAAAACTGTTATGGAAAACTTGTTTTAGTACAATTTTCATTTTTCAAATTTAAGAATGAAAGTAAATTTTATTTTTCTTATGAATATGGTAGATATATACAAAAAATATATTAAACATCTAAAAACCTAATAGAGAAGATGTTGCATATTTAATCAAATGGAGACCAAAATAAAATTTTGCTAATTTTTTAAACCCTCTTGATTTCCAACAAGTTTATAAATAGGTACCAAAAATAAGTATGCCAGATCAGTGATTTTTTTTTTTTGAGGTACTGGGGATTGAACCCAGGGGCATTCTACCTCCGAGCTACACCCCCAGCCCTATTTTTTTATTCTTTATTTTGAAACAGGGTCTCACTAAGTTGCGGAGGGCCGTGCTAAGTAGCTGAGGCTGGCTGCAAACCCGGATCCTCCGGTCTCAGCCTCCCAAGTACTGGGATTACAAGCGTGTGCCACCATGCATGCCCGGCTTCAGATCAGTGATTTTTTTAAAAAGATGTTTTTCTTTATTCAACTTCTTGTTCATTTCCAAGAGGTAATTAAACTGGTAGAACAATTTTAGAAACTTTCAAAGTATTTTATGTTCATCCGTTTCTTAAAACCATCTTTTGTCAAAAAAACTGTAAATTTTAGGTTAGTTCTTCACTGAGCTGTCACTAAAAAGTTAGCAAAATATTTTTCCTTAGCCAGGCGTGGTGGCACACACTTGTAATCCCAGTACTTGGGAGGCTGAGACAGGAGGATCACAGGTTGGCAGCCAGCCTCAGCAACTAAACGAGGCCCTCCACAACTTAATGCCTATTTCAAAATAAAAAAATAGGGCTGGGGTTTAGCTCAGAGGTAGAATGTCTGGGGTTCAATCCCCAGTAACACATACATACACAAACATCTTTCCTTACATATTTTTCAAAAGTCACAGTGGCCTGTCAACATGACTAGTGTAAGTTTTTTTTTTTTTTTGCAGTACTGGGGATTCTACCACTGAGTTACAGCCCCAGCCCTATTTATTTGTTTGTTTATTCATTTGTTTATTTTTTGAAACAGGGTCTCACTCACTTTTTATTTATTTTGAAATAAGGGTCTTGCTAAGTTGCTCAGGCTGAACTTGGGATCATCCTGCCTCGGCTTCCCGAGTAGCTGAGATTACAGGTGCATGCCACCATGTCTGGTTAATGAGTACAATTCTTCTCAACCTCACTGAAAACTCATCAGCTAGAAGTATATTATAGGCCCTGATGTATGACTAATCCAAAGCAATGCTATGTGGGGACATATGTTCTCCTGTACTTTTCTGATTTTTCTACCATAAACATGTATCACTCCTATAATCAGAAACATGATTATAACTGTATTTCTTAAATATGAATTCCTTATCTTACCATCAGTCGTACTTTCTGCATTTTACTCTGATAAGGGCATAACAGACATAAGTAGTGAGGACCCCAACAACGTAACTAAGAAAGTAAAACACAGACTGTAAGTCAGTAACCTCAGGTGCCACTCTTACCAGCCTCTAACGACTTTCACAAATATCACTGGAGAGAGGCTCCACGCACTGCAATCCTGAATGTCACCGAAAACCTCGATGCACTTCTCCGAGACATCGGGTTCGCTGAATATCACAACCTACGAGAAAAATCAAAGTGGCAGCACTTTGTCTATCAGACCGAGATAAAATCTAGACTAGAAATAGAAAATAATCTTACCTTTCCAGGCCGGGGATTGAGTTTATTTTGAACATTTCCTCTAAGTGTCTGTAATCAGATGAATAGAAACAGAATAATTACAACTTTACATAACAGTCCTCATTCCTCCACCCATGACCCTTTAAGATCATATTTACCTCACGATTTATCAGTTTTGAAATAGGTCCACCCGGCTTTATGCCGAAGTTGAATTAAAGCTCTGAGTTTATACTGTTAAGTTGAGAGCTTTTTCCCCCGCTAACTGAATTTGCCATTTCAATTTCTCCTCATTTAAATATCTAGAATATGAGACAGGAGGATCGCAGGTTCGAACAATTTAGTGAGACCCTGTTTCAAAATAAAAAAGTAAAAAGTGCTAGGGATGTAGCTCAGAGGTAGAATACCCCTGGGTTCAATCCCCACTACCAAAAATAAGTATATAAATAAATAATATTTCAACCAAAGCTAGAAAATTCAGGTTGTAAAAGTCAGGACCATGTTTTATGTCAATTCACAGAATAAGAATCAATGAAGAAATTACAATTCAAATAATCTCAGTACAATCTCGAATATATAAAAAGAAATTAGAATGTATTAATCACTTATCTAGAAAGAGCCTCATCACTTTTATGTGTTCATATACACACCCTATCTGAACCTGTATTGTGTTTTCATAGTAACATCTACCATCATGTAACAACTTCTAACCTAAATAAAACTGTGTATGGTATATTTCACAACATACACTGCACATGGTATATTTAATTCCCCCTCTTTAGATGGTCAAAATACCTTTTTATATGGCTTGAAAAATAATCATTTTCAAGACCATCTGACAAGACCAGAAAAACCAGAAACACATATGATAATAAAAATAGTAATTATGCATATAAAAATATTGCAAAACATGAACTACTTTCAGTGCTGACCAGGATGCCTCTTCTAAGAGCTGCCTTTGATCTGACAGCTCTTGCTTCACACCAGTGTGGAATATGCCCACAAAACCAGAGGAAGGCCCACTGGAGCAACACTCGAAATCAAAATGGCATATACTTGTTTATTTATGTGTACACATTAGAAGTAGACAAACTGAAGGAAAAGCCTAAAATTTAAAATGAAATTCAGGCAAGACCTCAAAGATAGAATTGTGATATAGTCAACAGAAGCTAGGATCTAAAGAAAGACATTTTTTTTTAATCATGGAAAGGCCTAGAAAAAAATATAAAGCATTTTGGTTCTCCTTTTTACTCCATCTGACCTGGTTTTCACAGGAAAACTTTGTATATTCTATGGTCACACGTGTCAGGCTGTATTCCAATAACAGAGGTGATTGAAGAATAAAAAGAACAAAGCTGTAATGAATGAGGGGTGGGCTAGCAGAAAGATACTTGAGAGAAATAGTTAAGAATCTTTTGACTGCCAAGTGCTATAGACAAATTCAGTTCTCAAAGTATGATCCAGATGTCTCTCAGGGTCCCCAAGATCTTTTCAGGGTATCCATGAGGTCAAAGCCATTTTCAGAATAAGAAGGGGTGATGTGCCATCTCCATCTCTTTCTCTCCCAGGTGCCCAGAGGAGTTCAACACTCCATGACGTGTAATGATGTCATTCCTCTGAGGGCTAACAGAATGTGCATTTGTGTTTTCTGCTGTTTCAATTTTTTCTCAGTGTTAATTCCCAATATAGTAAATTCTAATAGACACGACCCATTTAAACAAAAGCTCTTTGGGGTTCTCAATAATTCTTAAACGCAAATGGGTCCTAAGACCAAAAAGCTTGAAACCCACTGGATCTGCTCCATTGCTGGAAACCCAACTCTATGTTTTGTGAGAGCTTCCAAAATTACATTCTCTGATAGGATTGTAGCAAAAGCCAACGTAAGACACTGAAACATGCTGCAGTGCCTTGCCCAGATGAGGAAGGGGCAAGGTTCTGCCTGGGTAAACCGTGGTGGGTCATGATCCACGGTTGCCAGCTAGCTGGCTCTCAGGGGGCCACGGGAATGCGAGTTCCATTCCTGTTTCCAGGTGAGGAGAGCAGAGCTCTAAACCTGATATTCTGCCTTCCTCTTTCACTGTGCTCCCCCAACTTGAGTACCAAGCCTGGAAGCAAAAAGGCACAAATTTACATGAAAAACTGAGTAAAGCAAACAACATCCCGGCTTGGGTGTGGCTCAGTGGTAGAGTGCACGCTTACTTAGCACGTATGAGATCCTGGGTTTAATCCCCAGCACCAAAACCCAAACAAACAAAAAACAACTTCTAGAATCATAATTGTCCCTCAAAATCATATTTTGCTGTCCTCTCTATAACATTAAAGGAAAGATCTAATGTAAACAAAAACCTGTTATGCCCCAAAACTTTGCAGGACAAAAACAAATATTTCCCTGGTAAAAACTAATTCTTAGTAAACAGAAAATACTTTCTCAACTGCATGGAATAAATATACTGTTATTTATGGGACGAACAAGTGAAATCTCACAGTATAAGAGAAAGGAGAAAAAAAAGTTTCTTTGGCTGGGTAGGGCCTTTCCAAATAGAGGAAGCTGCTTCACAAATCTTCAGAATTCTAAGTATTGTACTGAGCAATTTTACACAGAATAGGTAAGAAAAAGTGCTTTGTCTTTCTCTAAATTCTCAAAGCATCTTATGTATAATTTTCACAATATAACATAGAAATTTACTGTGCCTTAAAATATATAGCTTATCCTCCCTGCTAGACCACAGATGTCTTGAGAAAAAGAGTCTTAGTACCTTTTTACTTGGGCCCTGACAGTTCCTTATACATAGAAGGTTTTCAGATGTAGGATGAATGAAAACTACTGTACACCAGCATAACCATTTCTAAAGAACAGCAAATATCGCTCATTGTCCCTCTCTCCTCTGGCTTTATAAACACCCCAAATTAATGACACTAGGTTGGTACTTACCATAGAATCTGATAATGACATCCCAGAAAAAGAAATGCCTGGGTCATACCGGCTTGATTTGAACAGACCCACAAAGTCGGTGTCACTGTTGCCATGGTTCAGCAAGTTGGATTTCAGAACACCTTCCATATGATTAGCCTTTTCAGTATCATCACTACTCTTCAGTTTGGAAAATTCTGAAAACTTCGTTTCTGGAAAGTGGAAGTTGCTTCGCGAGTTCAGGCCTTCTTTGTTTTCCTCTTTTTGCAGGTATTTTTCCATGTGGCTTGGACTTTTCAAACCCGAATGAGATGTAGTCGATGAGTTGAAATTGAAGACCTTTAAGGAGCTGTGGGGTGGAAGACTTGGCGGTTCTTTGTCTGAGCCACAGGGCGGGGCACCCTCAGTCGTGGGCTGTACCGTTGCAGACCGAGCTAGAGAACCGTTCTGAGAAGTGCTGAAAGAAGTGGTCATGGTGTTGACTGACGTCACAGAGGGAGAAAAGATTTTGTCCTGCGGTAAAGACGACAACATGCTTGAGAAAAGCGCACTTTTCTCTAGCCTCGACCTCTTAACTGCACCATTGATAACCTCCCTGTTCTCCTTGTCCGATATTCCTGGAGCAGCCTGAGGCTCACTTTTCCCATTAGTGTTAGTGTGCAAGGACTTTAAGAGGACACTCTGTTCAGTAGATGCACGTTTGGGTCTCAGCTTGGACTTGGGGTCAAGGTTCTGCATCAACTGTAAAGCAGGTGACATTTCTGGCTGGTTTTCCTTCTTCTTCCCCAAACCAAATGTGAACACGTTGGGGTCAAATACCTTTTCTAAATGGTCCTCGTGAATAGGAGGCATAGCAAAGTGAGGGGCAGGAGAGTTTGGCATCCTGGCTTTCTTTTTCTTCTGGGGCACACAAACTGTGCTGTCCATCTTTTTGATAATTTCAGTGAATTTTTCCATATCAGAGGAAGAATCAAGTACACTATCATCACTCCCAGCAGAAGCATTCAGAAGACTGGTAGGGGTATCCTGGCCATTCGCAGTGTTTGGATCTAACCTTTGAGGAGTTCCTGAATGGTTTCTGACGCTGGGAGAGCTGGTGGGGCTGGACTCAGCCCTCAGGGGTGTTCCGCTGCTCTGACTTTGAGCCTGGAGAGGCAGGGCCTGCTCGGGCTCTGGTGGCATGCCATGCAGGTCGGCCTTTGCCACACATTCCCCTTTGCAAAGAGTGTCTTTGGGTGACATGCTCTTATTGCTGGGCACTTCCTCTTGCTGGGGAGCACAACTTGCAACGGAAACCACTTCAAGTTCATTATTGTGACAACTTGGCAACTGCGCTTCTCTAACTTCAGAGGTTTCTGAAATGATCTGAGAGCTCATGTCCTGGGTGCTCTCCACGGGAAGCACGAAGGACCTGACCTGGACGAGGACCTTGGAGGGACACCTGGATGGGCCAGAGTTTGCCACATGTTCCTCTTTGCAACCAGTGTCTTTGGGTGATTTGGGACACTCATTTCCCACAGCTTCTGGGCTATGCTCTGGGGACAAAGGAGGGGCTGCTTCTCCTCCTCCAAGTTTGGAAAGTGGTACTTTCTTATTGTGATGAGATACGGGCAAATCACACCCGTTATGGTTTTCTGACACTTTTAGATCGATGCAGGGAAAATTGCTTATGGGTGCTTGAGCACATAAGTCTTTGGGCACATCCGCAGGAATGGGTACAGGCAGTGGAAGAGAAGGCCCCCTGGATGACTCAGCAGGGGGCTGAGAGTCAGAAAATGCATCCTGTGGCTTTGGAAGTGACTCTTTGGTATCAAGAACAGCGGGGATGTCTTGTGCGGTATCAATCATATTTTCAAGTGCAAGTCTTCCACTGTCGGCAGCCTCGGAGCCATCATCTCCTAAGAGCTTAGGATCCTTGGCAGGAGTCGGGGCAGCAGCCACTGGTTCTGATGGACAGCCAACATCTATTTGCACATCTGCTTTATCACCCTGGCTAGGCTGAAGAGCAGGAGCTGGACCCTCGCTGGGCTCTCCTCCCGTTCCTCTGGCTGCAGGGAGAATCTCTTCGTCAGGGGGAGTGACTTTGGTTTCTGCAACGGGTTCCTTCACCAGCACGCCACTCTGGTGACTGCCTGGCATGGCTTTCTTTTCGGGTTGCTCCATTTCCTTGGCTTTCTTTGCTAAATTCAGCTTCGCCCTCCCAACAAATGTCTTACTAGAGGCGGGAATGTTCCTTGTGCCCCGAATGTCGGCGTGCCTTGGGCTACTGTTCACTCGCTTGTTTTCAAATAAGGAGATTTTGGTGGCAGTGTTTCCCTTATTAACAGGCTGGCTAAATGGATTGTGCTCATTTCCCAAACTGTCGGGATTCTTGGGGTTTTTAAGATTTAGTTCCACATGTTTGGGTTTGGCAGGGCTGCAAGAAAAAAGCAGTAGGATAGTTACTGACCCAGTTCTAAAAAGTGAACACACAAGCCAACTCATTACAAAACTACAAAAAGCCAACATCTTCCTGGGTTATAACATCTATTTTTTATGAAACTTTTTAAACAATCCTAAATATGCCACCAACTATTTGCAGTGGATGTTTTGCTTGCATATGAAGAATGAGATTATATAGCTAAGAAACTGTAAGGGTGAGGGGCTAATAAGTTTATCAAGTACTGACATATATTAGTGCTTGGCACTAGAATTGGAAGATATCATAGGTCTGAAGGATATTAGAACACATTTAAATATTTAATGAATTCCCATACTTTAAATATGTAGATAATTTCCCCAAACATCAATTTCTAAAATCATAACTTTTAAAAATTATCTTAAAAGGCTAGATTATAAGCATATTAATTATTGACCTCTGGATATTTTGTTCCTGTCACCCTTCCTTCATAAATTTTTTCCGAGTATGTGTGTGTTCATTATAGAAAATTTAAAAAATATTTTTAAAATCACTTATAATCCTACTACACAGAAGATATCCCTTTAGCTTAATTCATTTTCAGTCTTTTCATATATATATATGTATATATGTAGAGAGAGAGAGAGAAAGAAAGAGACAGAGAAAGAGAGAGACAGAGACAGAGAAAGGGAGAGACAGACAGAGAGGTGTATTTTAAAAGAGAATTCAGATTATTCATAAAGTTTGGTATCTTGTCTTTTGAAAAAGAAAGCATATTTAACCCTATAGTGAACATTGTTTCATGTTACTAAAATTTTTTGTTTGAAAAGTTTCCTTAATGTCTGCATAGGAGTCTACTATATGGACCATAACTGACGTATTAGTTACTCAGTTGTTGGTTTTGTTACCACTTGCTGGGCAAAGAGATTCTCCACTCTCTGCCATATATTTGGATATGACGACTCCCTGATGGAAACAACGGCTTTGAACATACACAGTGCTTTCTTTCACAGAAACACAATGTGCTCTGTCTGGCATTTGCTGGCTCTGGTCCTGGCTTTCGCACTAATTATCTGTGTGCACTTGGTCAAGTTACTTTACCTCTCTGGACTCTACCTTCTCTATCATAAAAAACTTGATGGTTTAAAAGAGAGTTGTCTTTATTTCCCCCAACTAATGGCTAAAGGGCTCACTGGAGTCCTCTTCAGGTGCTGTGGTTGGGGACAGTAGGGACTGGGATGGGGCTGCCCACTTCCCTTTTTCCTTTCTTTTTTTATTTATTCATTTTTGATACTGGAGATTGAACCCAGAGGCATTCTACCTCCAAGCCACACCCCCCCCCAGTCCTATTTTATTTTGAAACAGGGTCTAAGTTGCTGAGGGTTCCACTAGGTTGCTGAGGCTGGCCTCAAATCCGCAATCCTCCTGTTTCAGCCTCCCAATTATTAGAATTACAGGTGTGCACCACAGCGCCTGGCTTTGCGCACCTCCTTTCAACCAGAATCACCCTCACTTATCTGTTTCATATATTGTTTCTATATAAGTTTTCCTAGAAGAAAGGGTTTTAAAGCTTTTTAAAAATTTGGTGTAGTGGCTTATAAAATGAGAACTGGATAAAAACTAACAAGCTGGGCGTTGTGGCGCACGCTTGTAATCCCAGCACTTGGGAGGCTGAGACAGGAGGATCGCAGGTTTGCGGACAGCCCCAGCCACTTAGTAAGGCCCTCTGCAACTTAGTGAGACTCTGTTTCAAAATAAAGAATAAAAAATAGGGCTGGGGGTGTAGCTCAGAGGTAGACTGCCTATGGATTCAATCCCTAGTACTGCAAAAAAAAAAAAAAACAAAAAAACAAAAAACCACCTACTAACAATTACTGATTGCCAAGCATTGAGAAATGCTTTCCTTGTCTTACCCAACGTACAACTGTGTGCATTCTATTTTAGGGGGAGGAAGTTGAGGCGTAGAGATGGTAAGTAACCGCGTAAGGTCACACAGCTGGTAAGGGGCAGGCCCTGGTCTGAAGCAGGTGCTGTGGTCTCGCATGCCACACTCCGGCCCGTTGTACTAGTCAGCTTCCACATTGAGGGTCACACTGGACTGGCCAGAATGAGCTCCTCTGGCTCGGTCCACCTTCAGCACTTCAGGGGTCAGTGAGTCATCCACAGATCAATGGGATAAGACCATGGGACTTCGAAGGCCAAGAGAACACAGAGGCGGAAAAGCACAGAAATCCCAGGCTGTCTCCCACCTGGACTCAGCCTCCAAGAGGTGCGGCCTGAGGAGCCTCCAGAAAGGACAGGCAGAGCCACTCAGGGCGAGACGCATTTCCTTCTGGATAAAATGAAAGGCCTGGGCGAGATGCCATCAAATCCTCCCCAAATGAGAATTAGATTATCAGTTTTTAAATACCAAGTTTGATGCTCATAAACTTATGCTCATAAATTTTTCCCAGGCATTGCTTTCCCCATTATCTCCATGAAATTACCAAGGCTCTTTGATAGTAGGCTCATATCTTAAATTTAAAAGAAAAATTACCTAGTGAGACCCTGTTTCAAAATTAAAATAAATAAGTAAATAAAAAAAGGCTGGTGGTACAGTTCAGAAGTAGAACACTCCTGGGTTCAACCCTCATTTACCACATAAATAAATAAATTAATTAATTAAATACAAAATCAATTTATAAGCATCTCTTTAAGATTATATTCTAAAACCAGAGCTGGGCATAGTGGTGCATGCTTGTAATCCCAGTACTTGGGAGGCTGAGACAGGAAGAACACAGGTTTGTGGCCAGCCTCAGCAACTTAAGCCCTCTGCAACATAGTGACACCCTGTTTCAAAATAAAATAGGGCTGGGGGTGAAGCTCAGAGGTAGAATGCCCCTGGGTTCAATCCCCAGTAAACACACACACACACACACACACACACACACACACACACACACCAGTGAGATAATTAGAAAGAACTTACAAACAGTATAGCTATATCAATTAATGAGGGATGGTCTCACACAAGGGAATATACATTTAAAAAAAATTCTCATCAGTCAGTTCAAGGAACACTACTCCATTCAAACATCAAAGTGTATCTTATAATGTAAATGGAAAACACTACAAGTGAGCCAACAGCTACCTTTAGGATAGGAAACACATCTGCACATTAAAGATTTGCACCAAGATCAAAATACCTTTTACAACCAGATTTTCTGCACTATTAAGTTCTACTAAGAGTCACTGCAATTAACCTAGTTCAGACTGATTAAAAGGAAGGCTCCTATAATCCGTGTTGTAATGCCTTTATTATAATGTGAGAGGGGAAAAGAATCTGGAGTCTAAAAAACCAAAGTCATACTCTAAGAGGAAAAAATCTCCCTATTTTAAACATGCCATTTTTAGAATTTCAGCATTTAGCACTTGGTAGAGAATTTGAAGAAATAATTTTTCTAACAGCATAAAAACAATGCAGCTTCATAGCTATTTTTTTTAGGGAATATAAACTAGTTTTTCTAACTCTTCAGTCTCAAATTGTGTTTTTAAAATTATCTCATTAACATCTTTACTTACAGTACAGTAATAGGAAGAATTAAAGGGTCTAAAAAAAAACCCAAAACAGAAGTGGGTCAAAGGATTAGAAAGAATTATTAATTTTCCATTTCGATAGTTTGCCAATTCACCATGTGCAAGGCCCTGTGCAAAACAAAATTAAGTAAACTGAGTGGTAAAAAAAAAAATTAGGTAGAAAGTAATCAGTACTGAGAAAAAGACATTTGTTTGAGTTCAATTAGGAAGCAGCACATGAAGAAGAGTCTCATTGTAAGATCGGCTTCCTGCTGTTTGTTTACCCGGTTACTTAGTGTAACATTTCTGGTTTCTCCACTGCTGCCTTCTGATTGGCAGACAGGTGGAGAGTCCTTAATGGGGGCACACAGCAGTGTTTCTCTAAGCTCACACTCAGTAGATGTCAGTGTTTGGTCACACTGATGGTCTGCAAATAATAAGCATCACTTGTGCAGGTTATTTCAATGCCTCCTTTTACAGAATAAACAGTTGACTATAAGGCAGGTCTCTAGGTTGGCAGCTGGGCAGGGACTTATCTCATGCCACTCAGTGAGCACATGTTCCTCAAGTGTTTACCTGACCTCCTACTCCAAAGCTCACTTCTCCAAGAAATCACTCAAGAGTGATACTGTGACAATACCAGGCTCCCTCAACACGTGTGAATGTAGGAAAAACCTGAGCTTTCCTTTTTCACCTGTGCTAAGTGGGGGAGTGTGGGGAGGAAGGACCTTCAGTTTTAGAGTGCGCTTCCGGTCCTGCCCACCTACACAAATCACATTCATCTGCAAGGCACAAGCCTCAGTTCCTCCAAAAATCCAACAGTGATTTCCTCCCCCCTTGCACTTCCTCAGCCTCTGCGATGGTAACATCTACTTGGCAGTGTAATCAGGCAGCAATTCATCTTTATTTGATTTGTGTGCTTCCGTCCTGCCACAAGGGACCATAAACATTTCAAGGGCAGCATGCTGAATCAGTCATACGGTTTTTCCCCCTTAGTACCTAGAACAATAGCATGCACAGAAGGTACTCAAATATTTGTAAACTCACTAAACTTAACAGCACTTAGTTACAGTGCGCTGTTTGGTGCCCTTTCACTTAGCAATTTACTTTCCAGTAAGAACACTCCTCTTTCTCTATTTCGATAACTGAAAACTGATTTTCAGCCTGGGAGCAAAAACATCAGCAGGCTCCCTAACATCACAGACAGGAAGAAACAACCAAGATACATACTTGTATTAGGGATTTTTTTTTTAAGCTTTAGCACAACAATGCACTAAGTTCTATAGTGATAGGACCTATGTCACAGCTACTGGGTCATACTGAATGTATTACTGTTTGCTGTGTGTGTGATTTAAGACCGTCTTATTTATGCCGCGTACATTTTGAATAAAGATTATAATTAGCTCATGCCAAGCCATAAAGTCTTATCTCTACTATATAAGTAAACGTTGAGCCTCAAGGGATATCCTAGTGTTTTTTTACATTCATCTAACTTAGATCTAATATTAAAATAGGAATTAACTGAAGAGGCTGCCAAATGTGCCATCTTCTTAAACTTAACTGTGTAAACCAGGTCCTGCACTCTCTGAATTTCAACGAAGGGAAAATTTCAGTGCACAGACAATTCCGCACATTGCAAGACCCTGAGCTTCTGCGAGCGCCCCCGCAGCACGTCTGCGGACCCGCAACTCGGTCTGCACCAATTCCGCAGCTACTTACAGGGTCACTTTAGTGGTCACCGTCGACCTGCCCGCGCCTAAATGGTTCCTGGGCTTCAAGCCGTCGGCATCCACAGCTCCGGGCGCTCTGCCCAGCTCCCTGCTCCGGCCTCCCTCTGCCCGGCCGTCGAAGTGGTTGGGGAGCGGGCCTCTCTTGTGCTCGGGCTTGATCTCCGGCAGCAGCGAGCTGCTCTTGACCGTGAGCTCCCGCGGGACGACCCGGGCCGCCTCCTCCGCGCTGTCGGCCGCCGCGCTCTTGGCTCCGGGGCCGGGGTCGGGCGCCGGCGCCCGCTTGGGTGGGGACTCCTTGGCGGGAGCCCGCGGGCCGCCGGCGGGCGGGCTGGACACGGCCTCCGGGGCGCGGCCCCGGCCCTTCCTCTTGGTGGGGGACGAGGCCGGGAGTGGCTGCTTGCTGCGCTCCGACTCCGCTCGGGGCTGCCCTTTGGGGCCGGGGCTGGACTTGGACTCCGGGCCCGCCGCGGAGGCAACGCCCCCATCCAGGGCGGCCCGCGGGGATTTCACTTTCTTTTCGGCGGAGAGGTTCTCGGGGGCCGCGTTTGGCGCCACCTCGTCGTCGAACACCGCGTCGTCCCTCGCCGCGCTCTCGGGCAGCGCCGCGGCGTCCGCGCCCGGGGAGTCGGTGGATTTCTGCGACTTCCTCCGCCGGCCCGACCTGCGGCCGCTGGCTCGCTTCTCCATGTCGTCCCAGTCGCCGCAGTCTTCGGTGACCACCACCGGCTCTTCCACCTGCGCCGCCTCAGTCTTGCTCAAGTAGATGTCCAAAGTTAATACTTTGGCGGAATGGGCGCGCTCGCCCGGCCGGGGATGGCGCGCTCCGTGCTGGGCTGCAGCGCTGGCCTCTGCGCGCTCCGCGGGAGGGTCACCTGGCGGAGCACCTGCGTCCTCGGGGGGCTGGCTGCAGGCGTCTAGGGGCCGCAGAGACCTTCCTCCGCCACCCACATGGGGGGCTGGGTCAGGGGTCTCGCCCTGTCCTCCCGCGGACCGCTCCCGGGTGGGCGACCCCTGCGCACCCCTCGCACCTGGGGCTGTCTCGGGCTCGCCGCCAGCGCCCGGCGAAGCGTCCGCCCCCGGACTGCGGGCGGGCGTCTCTGCGTCCTCTCGCCTAGAGGAATCCCGCGGTGAGGAATGCGGCTGCTTGGCAGCGGCGGTGGCATCTGGGAAAGTCTCTCCCTCTACCTGCAGAGTTTGTAATTGGGGTGAATCACTTTCATGGCACTGCGGCACGTCCGCTGCACAGCTGCCGGGGCAGGGTGACAGCGCGGCGTCGGAGGCGGGGGCCTGGACCGCAGTCTCTGCGCGCTCGCCCTCCGCCTCCTGCAGGGAGACCTCCTCGCTTGCGCTCCTTTGCTTCGGCTGGTTGCTCTGGGACCGACTCTTCTCGCCCTCTCTTTCGGGGAGTTTGGAAGAGGTTACATCTTTGGGAGAGGCTGGTTTGGCATTGGAGCTGGGGGGGCTCTCCAGCCCGTTTCTGGTGCTCCTTTTCCTTCCAGCCGTGAAGAGAGTGCCAAGCTTCCCCAAAACTGGCTTCCTTCTGTTGTCCTCTGGCGGTTGTGCACGGGACTGGAAAATAAAAGGGTGCAAAAGGAAAGCTTGAGAATCCGTTTTCCCCTCCTTTGGTAGCATGTTACAAACCTACGAGCCAAATGGTAATCGAGTTTATAATGGAAAGTGAGAAAGTTGTGTCTTTGTTACGTTCTTTCCAACAAAATAAACTGATTTTACTTTTTGAACTTTTCTTAAGCGCCATAAGTTTTTTTTTTGGCACTGCATTACTTAGAATAGCATTTCCTTTCATTATTATAATTTTTTCTTTTTAAGGAAAATAACGCAAGATCCAAATAATCACATACACAAAAGAAACAATTCCCGGTTTTCGCTGGCTTCTCTTTTTTAACTCCTTCCTCAGTCAAGATGGAATTTCAAAACAGCCACGTGTGACTGCGGGGCAGCAGTACATACTAACGTTTCTTAGGTCAGAATTTTTGCCTGCACCACCACCCTTTCTTTTATAGGCGGGAAGAGGGGTGGGGGGAAAAAAAAAACTACCGAGAGCCTTCTAGAACTTTACGAAATCACCTGGGTTCAACGGACTTGCAAAATGAAAACATTGAAAACACTTGGAGGAATCAAACACCTGGCCGGTCCCTTCGCGAGCGGGGCGCGCTCCTCCAATGGGCGAGGCGCGCGAGCATTCAAACCCGCCGACCCCGCCTCTTCCGGCTCACCTGGGCCCACCCCGCCCCGGGAGTTCCCGGGGTGTAAACCGGGATTTGCTCCCCGAGGGCGCGAAGGTGGAGGGGCGCGCGCGCCTCCGCACACCCTGCCCGGCCGGGGAGCGCGGGGCTCCGGTACGCTGGGGCAGAGACCCAAGGACGCGGCCGAGACGATCCGCGTGGGTCCCGGGAAGGCTTTTACATATCCTGGAGCAAGTCAGGAAGTAGCTCAGAACTAATCAGTGGAAGCAAACTCGCCGGGGCGCGCTTCCCGCCCCGGGGAGGGACCCGTGCGGGGCGGAAGGGCGGGCAGGTAGAGGAGGAGGCGGCTGGGAAAGGGAGCGGCGAGCCCAGCCTGGGCTCCTAGGAGAGCAGCGGAAGCCGGAAAAAAGCGACCCCACTGACACCAGGCCTTTAGGTGCGGCTACAATCACTTAACAAAGATCTCTTACACCCAGAGCCCACGTGCTAGCTCTGGCGAGGTGGAAAGAGCCCCACCTTTCCAAGAAGGTGAACATTCTTAACGACATTGACGGGTATAAGCAACCGGAGGATGTTGGAGATGGTGGGAAATGAGAAAGGGGATAAGGTAAAGGGTGCAGTGACCAGGGTGAACCAGCATCTGTTGAGACGCCCTGGGAGCGAAACAGCGTGTAACCCTGCCACAGCAGTGGGGTATTCTGTTACCCCATGGTCGGGATGAGGAAAGGAGGCCCCAACACTGACACTGAGAAAGTGTGTTGGTGGGGGGCAAGGAAGTCAGGATTCAGAACCCAAATCCACCCACTCCTTGGAATCCATCACGGCGGCCTGGTTTAGAGGGCACAGAGGTGCAGACAGCACCCGAGAACCCAGGTCGGCCTAGAAGAATAGGCTCCAGGCCACACACCCCCAGTCAGAGTTCCTGAGCAAGAGCTCGGGAATCAGATTGGCTCACAAACTCCGCGAGGCCATGCTCCGGGTCTGAGAAGCACCTGTGGGAGTCTTGCAGCTAGAGGTCTGCTCCCAGGAGATGCACTAATGGTGCTGCCGCTCTGAGGTTTGCAGACTGGGGCGGTCCGTGTGCGTCTAAAACCTAACCAGACTGTGGTTGATCCAATTCTTAAGTGGTTATATAAACAATAGAGGAAGAATTCCGTGCAATGTAAGAAAAAAAAACATTAAGAGATTCTGATATCCTAAGGAAACATTTGGATTTTTTACTACAACTCAAAGTTAGTATGTGATTTTTAATCATAATACATGCAGACTGAGCCCTCCTTATGCTCCAGACACTTGCTAAGTGATTTATGTAGATTTTCATTTTCTCCTCCCAACAGCCCTGAAGGTAGATACTTTTTATGCCCATTGGCCAAAGTTGCTTATCCTTGTCCAAGGCTTCATAGCCAGTAGTCTTTCTGACTCTGAAGATAGAACCCTTTATCTCTAATACCTGAAAAGGCCATTAGAAACATCCTGAAGAGAGCCGGGCTTGGTGGCACACGCTTGTAATCCCAGTACTTGGGAGGCGGAGACCGGAGGGTTCCCGGCCAGCCTCAGCTTACTTGGTGAGGCCCTTCGCAATTTCGTGAGACCCGGTTTCAAAATAAAGTATAAAAAATAGGGCCGGGGGTGTAGCGCGGAGGTAGAACGCCCCTGGGTTCAATCCCCCGTACCGCAAAAAGAAAGAAAAGAAAAGAAAAGAAAGAAGAAAGAAAGGAATATCCTGAAGAAGTAACTGAGGAAAATAGGTTTGAGTCTATTGATTCCATTCTAGTCCCAGTCAAAATAGAACAACCAAGTGATGTATTATTCTGTCCTGCCAATGATGTTGCAATCCATTTTTCCCAGGCTATAAAGATGCCTCATCAGCAGTCCTCTCTCTACTCACTATAGGCTCTTGCCCCCATTTTTGACTATAGTTACTTTATTTTATTTACTTATTTATTTTGTGGTACTGGGAATTGAACCCAGTGGTGCTCTACCACTAAACTACATCCTCAATGCCCCCACCCCCCTTTTAAAATTTGAGGCAGGGTCTCACTAAGTTGCCCAGGCTGGCCTTAAACTTACAATCCTGCCTCAGCATCCTGAGTCACTGGGACTACAGCCATACACTACCATGGGGGGGGGGCAAAAAAAACCCATTGCTTGCTCCTCAATTTGGCTATTAACTATTTAACTCCTACCTAGCCCCAGAGGGGCAGCCTATTTATCACTTGCCATATTGTTCCTTAAATTTCCTAGAATGTCAGTTTTGTTTATACACACATGTTCTTAGCAACTTCATTCATAATAGCCCCAACTGGAAACAAATGTCCATTAACTGGTGAATGGATAAACAAATAGTGATACATCCATACAACAAGAATACCACTGGCAATAAAAAGAAACGTTTGAAACCTGTAACAACATAGATGATCTCAAAAGTATTGTGCTAAATGGAAGAAGTCTGACCCAAACATACCTTATAGTTGTATTTATGCCTTTGAAACAATGTAAATCTAATATATAATGATAGAAAGTAGGTCAGTGATTGCCTGGGGTGGAGGGATTTTGAATGGGAAAAGACACAAAGGAACTTTGGGGGGTCGTAGAAAGGTTCTATATTTTGATTGTGGTAATTATAACACTTGTACGAATATCTTTCTTTTTTTTTTTTGCGGTACGGGGGATTGAACGCAGGGGCGTTCTACCTCCACGCTACGCCCCCGGCCCTATTTTTTTATACTTTATTTTGAAACCGGGTCTCACAAAGTTGTGGAGGGCCTCACTAAGTGGAGAGAGAGAGAGACAGGGGGAGAGAGAGAGAGACAGGGAGAGAGAGAGAGAGAGAGAGAGCGCTAGCGCATGCGTGTGAGCTAAGGCTGGCCGCGAATCCGGATCCTCCGGTCTCTGCCTCCCAAAGTACTGGGATTACAAGCGTGCGCCACCACGCCCGGCCATATGAATATCTTTCAAAACTCATCAAACTATATACTTTTTTTTTTTTTTTTTGCACAGGGGGTTGAACCCAGGGGCATTCTACCTCCAAACTACACTCCGAGCCTTTTTTATTTTGAAACAGGGTCTCATTAAATTGCTGAAGCTGACCTTAAACCTGCTATCCTCCTGTCTCAGCCTCCCAAGTACTGGGATTATAGATGTGAACTACTATTCCTGGAAATCAAACTGTACACTTAAAATGGGTATACTGGCCAGCCCCAGCAGTGCATGCCTATAATCCCAGCTGTCAGGAGGCTGAGGCAGGAGGATCATTTGCGTCCAGGAGTTCCAAGTCAGCCTGGACAACATAGCAAGACCTTTTCTCTTTAAAAAAAAAAAAAAGCTGGATAAACAGAGATCATATAACGGACCACCTTAAATGGCAAAATAAAGCCAGGTGTGGTGGCACATGCCTGTAATCCCAGTACTTGGGAAGTTAAGATGGGAGGATTGCTGGTTTGAAGCCTCTCTTAGAAGCAATTTAGTAAGACCCTGTTTCAAAAAATAAAATGTAAAAAGGGATGGGGGTATAGATCAGAGGAAGAATACCCCTGGGTTCAATCTTTAGTACAAAAAAAAAAAAAAAGAAGAAGAGAAAAGGAGAATGAAAGAGGGGAAATGAGAGAACAACAAGTTTGTACGTCGTCTGATGGCCGCAGAGCCGCGTGAGCCTCCTGAAGGAGGAGTAAGACATCACATGCGCACTGTGCAGTGCTCTCTGCATGGTCACATCAGGACTCTGAGGCCAGTCAATCCCACGGTGGCTTTCATCACCGTAATCCTCGGTCATTGCCTCAAAAAAAACCCTGTCATTAACACAAAAGAGGGTAGCCAGATGTGGCAGTGCACACCTGTAATCCCAGCTACTGGGGAGACGGAGGCAGAATCACGAGTTCGAGGCCAGCTTGGCCAATAGAGCAAGTCTCAAAATAAAAATTTTTAAAAAGGGGGAGTGGGGATTTAGCTCAGTGGTAGAATGCTTTCCTAGCATGTACGAGGCCCTGGGTTCAGTCCTAGTACCACAAAGAAAGAGGGGGTATTATAATTTGTTATATGTAAATTATATGATAATAAAGTTGTTTTAAAAATAAAGCTTTTAGCTGGGCGTGGTGGCACTCACCGTACTCCCAGTACTTGGGAGGTTGAGACAAGGAGGAACGCAGGTTTGCAGCCAGCCTCAGCAATTTGGTGAGGCCCTCAGCAGCCTAGTGAGACCCTGTTTCAAAATAAAATAATAAAATAGGGCAGGGGTTGTAGCTCAGAGGTATAATGCCCCTGGGTTCCATCCTCAGTACCACAAAACAAACAAACAAGAAGCTTTTCCCTGCTGGGCGTGGTGGCACACGCTTGTAATCCCAGTACTTGGGAGGCTGAGACCAGAGGATCTGGGTTCACGGCCAGCCTCAGCTACTTAGTGAGGCCCTCTGCAACTTCGTGAGACCTGGTTTCAAAATAAAGGATAAAAAATAGGGCCGGGGGTGTAGCTCGGAGGTAGAATGCCCCTGGGTTCAATCCCCAGATCCACAAGAAAAAAAAAAAAGAAGCTTTTCCCTGGGAAATTAAGAGCAGAATTATGATGTGTGGCATAGTCTGTCTGGCTTGGGGATACATTTCACAGCTGTGTATGCATGTGTGTGTGTTACTGGGAATTGAACATAGGGGCATTCTACCTCTGAACTACACCCCAGCCCTATTTTATTTTTTATTTTGAAACAGGGTCTCACTAAGCTACTGAGGGCCTCACTAAATTGCTGAGGCTGGCGGCAAACCTGTGATCCTCCTGTCTCAGCCTCTCAAGTACTGGGATTGCAAGCATGCACCACCATGCCCAGCTCATTTCACAGTTCTTAATGGAGGGGGCCAGTCCTCAAGTCATTTCAAAGGACAGACTCTCCTTTACAGAGGAATGCAGTCTTCTCCCAATGGGCCAGGTCCCTGTGGACCTCCAGGAGCAGCTCTCTGAACAGGATCATCTGAGCAGGCTCACAATACCCCATTCCTTCTGAGTAAAGTCCTCAATGACATCTTTTGAGAATACCCCTTCCTAAATAGGAAACACATTTCTTTTCAGCCAGAGATTGTTTCTTTCCAGTGTTCATGGAGGAAGTATAGCAGAGGGAGAACAAAAAGCCAGATGCCCTGAGGGTTGTCAGAGTGCTACTGGGCACCCTCTTTGATAGGAGCTCTTGAGTCTGGGGTCTTGAACCTAGAATGGGAGGACACAGACACAGCACCTTGTCCTTCAGCCTTGGTGATAATCTGTTAGGAAGGGGAGTGCTTTGCAAAGAGGCCATCAGGCTGCTGCACACTACCTCACACTGCCTATCCCAATCCTGGCTCTTCTCTGGACCTGGATATGGTCCAGAAGGTTCTCCGGCTGAAGGTTTTCAGAGCCCATGTAGACCTGGGACCTCCTTTGTAGTTATCTTTTAACCATATACCCTCTATCCACCTTACTTGGCAGCATGCACACCTCCCATCCTCCCATGACCCATGCCCTGCTGGGATGGGAGCAGTCCACAATAGAACTGTTTTAGAGATGGTCCATGATCTGTGGGCTGGGACCCATTCTAGAGTGTTATTGGCTAATAGTAAATGTGGCTCATTAGGGGTACTGTAAGTATCCACGGCATTATGGTTAGATATAGACTGTCTCCCAAGCCAGGCGTGGTGGCGCACACTTATAATCCCAGTACTTGGGAGGCTAAGACCGGAGGATCTGGGTTCGTGGCCAGCCTCAGCTACTTAGTGAGGCCCTCCGCAACTTAGCCAGATCCTGTTTCAAAATAAAGAATAAAAAATAGGGCTGGGGGTGGAGCTTGGAGGTAGAATCCTCCTGGGTTCAATCCCCAGTACCTCAAAAAAAAAAAAAAAAAGATATAGACTGTCTCCCGAAGAGCTCATATATTAATGTTTAGAGTTGATGTAATTAAGTCATGAGGGCTGTAACTTCAGCAATGGATAAATCCATTGTAAGCCGGGCATGGTGGCACATGCTTGTAATCCCAGTGCTTGGGAGGCTGAGACAGGAGGATCACAGGTTCATGGCCAGCCTTAGCTACTTTGTGAGGCCCCCGCTGCAGCTGGGGATGTAGTTTGGAGGTAGAATGCCCCTGAATTCAATCCCTGGTACCACAAAAAAATAAAAAATCCATTGTAATGGATTTACTGGGTTGTAGCCCCCTGGTGGTGGGGTGTGGCTAGAGAAGGTGGGTCCCAGGGGGTGTGGTCTTAGGGACTGTGCTTGAGTCTTTGAATTCCCTTGCTTGCTGTTTCTTGCTTTTGGCCTCCATGTGAGGAGAGCAGAGCCCTTGTTCTCTCCTTCTCTCTGCTTCCCATTGTCATGCCCTGAGCTCCACAGACTTGGCACAACATGGACTGAACCCTAAAATCTCCAAAGCCTGTGAGCAAATAAATCTTCTTTCCTCTAAGTTGTGTGGTCAGTCGTTTGGTATTACAGGAGTGAGAAAGTTGACTGAGATGCACGGCAAAATCTTACTCTAGCAGTGTGTAGAGGCCCAGGCAGCAGTGGCTGCGATGCCATTCCGTAAATCTCAATCATTTTGATGTGGCAGCACAATCAGCAGGTGATACTTAATAAACATTACCTTGTACTATTATATATAATTTCAGAAATTTCCATTAATGGGGAACTAAAGACCAGGATATACAGGATAAGTTGTTAATATACTGAAGTATGTTCTAAATGTCTAGACATACAGGCAAAATCATATTTATTGTACATTTTTGAGATTTTTTTATTACCAATTGGAGTCATTGCTTTAAATTTAGAAGTACTCCAACTAAAATCATATTTGGAGGTTGAAGAAAAAACATGTTGGGCATATTGTTTGAAAATGTAACTGACAAAATGTTTAAAAATAAGTCTTTCATATGTTTCTACCCTTTTTATTCCCTGGTAGAATGGAAGCCCCTTGACAACAGGAAAAATGTCTTGTTGGCTTCTCAACAGCTAGTAGTGGACATCAAGAATTTGCTGCTACTAAAGAATCAGAGGCATCCCTCTTCCTTGTCAGGGAGTTATCAACATTCATGAAGATAACCAGAAACACAGGTCCACACAAAACAGAATGAAAATCTTTTCTGCCCCTGACTTCGTAGGGTCAAGAGTTTGCAGCTTCCCTCTGCTCCTGTGAGGATCTGCACCTCCACAAGGCTGCTGACACATGAACTCTGGCTCCTTCAGTTTTACTGCTGGCTCCCACCCAACTCTGACTGGAGAAAACAGATCAAGATCTGTATACATGTTCTCACCTGTGCATCCTTCCAGAATGTGGTCATCGATGTACAAAAGGAGCTCCTTTTTGAAAACACTTGTGATTCTCTAAGAGCTCACTTTGTTGATTTACATTGTTGATTTCTAAAAGATACCTTAGCTCTTCAATTCAGCCATTTGAGGAATGAGTAAAAGGAATATTATTGTGAATGATACAATTGGCTGTGTTGCTTTGATAATATTTAGGTTGACAACATATGTTTTGGTGAAAGACTTTTTTTCTGAGTAGATTTTTTTTTTTTTTTTTGCAGTACCGGGGATTGAACGCAGGGGCGTTCTACCTCCGCGCTACGCCCCCGGCCCTATTTTTTTTTATGCTTTATTTTTGAAACCGGGTCTCACGAAGTTGCGGAGGGCCTCGCTAGGTAGAGAGAGAGAAAGAGAGAGAGAGAGAGAGGAGAGAGAGAAAGAGATAGATCGATCGATCGCGCGCGTGCATGCACGCTGAGGTTGGCCGCGAACCCGGATCCTCCAGTCTCCGCCTCCCAAAGTACTGGGATTACAAGCGTGCACCACCACGCCCGGCCTGAGTAGATTTTTAAAAAATAGTTTTAGTTGTATGGCTTCAAAAATATAGGATTTTTTTCAGGCGCGTGTGCGCACGCATGTGTGTGTATATGTGTGTGTGTGTGTGTGTGTGTGTGTGTGTGCACGCATGCTGGGGATTAAACCTAGGGCCTTCATTGCTTATGCCTAGGCTACTGAGCTACAACTCCAGCCCTCAAAACATAAAAATTTCAGCTACTTTACTCTTCAACTTTTAATAGTAAAAACGGGCTGGGGATGTAACTCAGTAGTAGAGTGCTTGCCTAGCATATGTGAGGTGAGACCCTGGGTTCCATCTCTAACACCCACAAAAAGAAAAAAAATCATTCATTCATTCATTCATAAAAGTAAAATAAGGGTTAGAAAATTTTGTAACAGCTAACAAAAGAACAAAGATGGAGAGTGATGGGGGTAGAATAAAGAGATAATTCAAAGATGAATAGAAAACCTGGAGTAGAGTTATGATAGGAGAAAGAGAAACATATAATAAGCAAGAAAGACTTTCATGAGAAACCTGGCTCTTATCATAATTTTCAAAATAGTCATTCTGAAGACTTCTAGAATTAAATTAAAAATTACATTTTCCCACGATAAGTGTACAGCTAAATATCATCTCGATATCAGCAGTAGCTGAGAGATTAGGTTGAATTTAAGGGAGGATACAGAATGGGTTCTTTATACTGCAGTCCTAGATTTGGAATAGACATTTAAAATTAACTATCCTCCCCACCTCTCCATTTTGTCTTTTCCTTTGTGATATTGTGTGTGCTAACATACACAGTACATAAGAAGAAACGAACTATTCACATAAGCCTTAATCTATTAAACTTTTCATACTAACTTTTTTTTTTTTTTTGCGGTACCGGGGATTGAACCCAGGGGCGTTCTACCTCCGCGCTACACCCCCGGCCCTATTTTTTTATACTTTATTTTGAAACCGGGTCTCATGAAGTTGCGGAGGGCCTCACTAGGTAGAGAGAGAGAGAGAGAGAGAGAGAGAGAGACAGACAGAGCTGAGGCTGGCCGTGAACCCGGATCCTCCAGTCTCCGCCTCCCAAAGTACTGGGATTACAAGCGTGTGCCACCATGCGCGGCCTCATACTAACTTTTTAAATAAATATTTTTCTACTATATGTTACCTGGTTCCCTGTCTCAGAATATACTAAATATAATTTAGCTCTTCCTTCCTTCCCTTTCCCCTTCCTTCCTTCTTTCTTTCTCTTTTTTTTTTTTTTTTTTTTTTTTTTTTTTTTTTTTTTTTTTTTTTTTTTTTTTTTTTTTTTTTTTTTTTTTTTTTTTTTTTTTTTTTTTTTTTTTTTTTTTTTTTTTGGTGATACTGGGGATTGAACCCAAGGGCATTCTACCTCCGAGCAACATCCCCCCAGCCCCAGCGTTTTTATTCTTTATTTTGAAACAGTGTGTCACTAAGTTACAGAGGGCCTCACTAAGTAGCTGAGGCTGACTGGGAATCTGCGATCCTCCTGTCTCCACCTCCAAGTACTGGGATTACAAGCGTGCGCCACCACACCCTGCTTTTCTTTCTCCTTTTCATAGGGTCTCACTATGTTGCCCAGGCTGACCTCTAACTCCTGGGCTCAAGCCATCCTCCTGCCTCAGCCTCCCAAGTAGCTGGGACTAAACTTAGCTACCTCTTCATGATTCTGGAGACAGAACTAAGAACCTCTGCTATTACGTTTGTGCTGTAACAGTGATTTCTTCCAGGGTACTACAATGAGTGAAGACCAAGGCTTGCACTAAAACCACAGACTGTGACACTATTCAGTAGTAAGCAGGCCTCTTATGAAAAAGCATATGAAGCTGCTACGCATGACCATTTTTGATCTATGGTCCAATTTCATATGGTGCGAGCAGTACCGCAGACCTTCCGAGCCCTTCTGGTCCTCCATCCTCTCTCCTCCTGGGCTCCCAGGGGGAATGCTTGCTTGCCCCTGTGCTCTTTCTCACATTTGCCCCCCTCCAATGCCCACCCCATCTCTGCTGCTCACAATTTTTTCTTTTTTAATCTCTTCTCAGAGAGGCGGCACATGCCTGTAATCCCAGTACTGGGAAAGCTGAAACAGGAGGATTGCAGGTTGGAGGCCAGCTTCAGCAATTTAGCAAGACCCTCAGCAGCTTAGCGAGAACCTGTTTCAAAATAAAAATTTTAAAAGCTGGGGATGTATATCAGAGGTATGTCCCTGGGTTCATCCTCCAGTGATACACACACACACTCAAAAATCTCTCTTCTCTGTCTTTTCTTTTTTTTTTTTTTTTTTTTTTTTTTTGCGGTACCAGGGATTGAACCCAGGGGCGTTCTACCTCTGCGCTACGCCCCCGGCCCTATTTTTTATACTTTATTTTGAAACCGGGTCTCACGAAGTTGCAGAGGGCCTCACTAAGGATAGAGAGAGAGGGAGGGAGAGAGAGAGCGAGAGCTGAGGCTGGCCGCGAACCCGGATCCTCCAGTCTCCGCCTCCCAAAGTACTGGGATTACAAGCGTGCGCCACCAAGCCCGGCTCTTCTCTGTCTTTTCAATGTTATATGACACATACTTTTCTATACTTCAATATGTTTTTTCCCCCTACTGCTGCCATGTCAAGCTAACACCATAATCCCATCCCCTTGTGTCAAATGAAAGGTATAACACCGGGTGAGAGTACAGGGATAGACCTTTTTCTTTTAACCTCTGGGTTTAATGGTTTCCTAAAAGAAGCACTATTGAATATGAAAGCCATCATTTATGAAAAGAGTTCGATTTTTGTTATTCTAAAGAGTCTTTTTAAAAGCAAACTCCCAGTTTCAGGAAAGAATTGTCTTCAGGTCATTTATTTATAGAGACAGAGTGAAACCTGTTTAAAGTCACTGACACTTGATCAATCAGAAAGGAAGATAAAAGATAAAACCATGGAATGCTTGAATTTACTTACTCGTTCCACTAATAATTATTAGGCATCTACTTTGTGTCTGAAGTTTCTCTTTACCTTACTGGGCAAAATATGTCCTAAGGAGTTTAAGTAATTTTCTCTAGACACGAGTAAAACTTTCTAAAAGTTAGCTCAGTAATTTTTCCCATAGAAAAGCAATACTTAGCTGGGCATGGTGGCACAAGCCTGTAATCCCAATACTTGGGAGACTGAGACAGGAGGATCGCAGGTTTGAGGTCAGCCTCAGCAACTTAGCGAGACCCTCAGCAACTTAGTGAGATCCTGTTTCAAAATTTAAAAAAGGGAATATAACTTGGAGATAGAATGCCTCTTGGTTCATTCCAAGGAAGGAAGGAAGGAAAGAAGAAAAAAAGGAGAGAGGGAGGGAGAGAGGGAGGAAGGAAAGAAGGAAGGAAGGAAGGAAGGAAGGAAGGAAGGAAGGAAGGAAGGAGAAAAGAAAGAAATGAAACAAAAAGAAAAAGAAACGCAATACTAGAATGATATGATGTGTGCCGCACTCGTGTACCTGCACTGCTGCAGAGCACACTGTACCTCTGTGGCGTGCTTCCTCCCAGGCCTGATGGCACAGTAGATGTGACAGAGTAAACGGCAGGGGAGCCCTCTCCTGTGCTAGAGTCTGCTTTGGAACTCAGTTAACCAGGTCAGCAGAGCATGCCAGGTATTTCTCCTGGCTCACCCTTCTGTACCTCTTCTGTGTGCCAGGCCCTCAACCACGGTGAACTGTAGACACTGACCCCTTGCCCTTCGGTTTTGTTAGGTTCCACCAGTGGGAGCAATGACAGGAGATCTGCGGGAGGGACTGCAGTGTGGCCTGTCTCCCCCCTGGTCAGGCCCCGCCCTGCAGCTAGGCTTCCTCCTCTGGTCCCTTGGGTCTGCGGTGAGAAAAGGTCTCAACAGGTGCCAGTTGGGAAGTGTGTCGCTAGTCTCTGCTTGGGATATAGCTAGATTTTGTAGAGCTGAAGCATATTTAACTTTGAGAGGTCTTTTTGTTATTGTTTTTTAGAAAGAGATTACAAAATTCTGGAATCCAGACTTAGGCACAGGGCCTGGGCAGAGCCCAGGGGAGTGAAGAGCCCTGGAGTTTAAGCGTCGTTAGCCACTCTTGATTTCCTTAAAGCCTTTCCCACACTTTGTAAACAGCTCTTCATTACTTTCCCCAATTTCCCAAGTTCCTGCGCTTTGTGCTTCTGGGCCTGGGCCCCAACCCATACTACCTGTATGCCTTATTATGAGTAACTAATAACCCAGAATGGCTCTCTCTGTGTAAACTGAACAGACTCCTTAACATTTTCTTTTTCTCACAAAGATAACTGTCAGGCTGAATTAACATACCTTATAATTGAGCTGTATAATCGTAATTTGGCGCATATTTTTTTCTTATGCACAATGTGTAACTAAAAGGAGATAGAAGAATTTGAAATTTATAGCAAAAGTATTTCTTATTCTATCTCCTGGTTATGTGCACATACTGATTAAAATAATTAAATGACTGACTAGTGAGTTTCTAATTAAAGTTTAGTCAAACTGGAAAATGGAAATGGGCTCATTGTAAAATAGTCAAATTATTTCCTTTTTTATTGACTTGGAACCAAAAGAGCATGTCCTTTCTGCAATTTTAAAGGGATGATTTGCACAATAACTCATGTCAAAGATCAAGAATAATTACTTTGAAACACTATTAAGTCACCAGCGAGTCTCATAATTCAAGTACTTAGGCACCAAGGACTGATGTTCAGTTAGGTGATCCATATATAAATGATATGATGAGGGAGACCAGGAATAGGTTGGGGAGAAGAGGGTGGAGCAGCCAGGAAGAGACTAAGACAGACTGCCTGCCCACCCACCAGGCATGGGCAGTGGTCAAGCCCGCACACTGGGAGTTCATTGAGACCAGGAAGAGAGAAGGAACATGGAGGGGGCAGCTCTGTAAAGAGGAATGGACAGCCAGGTGTGGTGGAGCACGCTTGTAATCCCAGTACTTGGGAGGCTGAGACAGGAGGATTGCAAGTTCGCAGCCAGCCTCAGGAACCTGTGAGGCCCTCCACAACTTAGTGAGAGCCTGTTTCAAAATAAGGAATAAAAAATAGGGCTGGGGATGTAGGTCTGAGGTAGAATGTCCCTGGGTTCAATCCCCAGTACCACACAAAAAAAAAAAGACTCTCCAACACAGCACTATGAACTTGCCTCTAGGCTGCTTCTGAGATGGCTAGTAACCTTGAGACCTCCTAATTTAATATCAGCTTAACCACATTTAAAAGTACAGCAGGCTGTTGGTGGGAGTGTAAATTATTACAGCCACTATGGAGATCAGTATGAAGGTTCCTCAAAAGACTAGGAATAGAACCACTATATGATCCAGCCATACGACTCCTTGGTATCTTTCCAAAAGAATTAAAGTTAGAAAATTATAGTAATATATGCATATCATGTTTATAGCAGCACAATTACAGTGCACCAATAAAACTACATATAAAAAGTACAGCAGAAAAGAGTAGATTTACTTCAAGAAAATGGGATCATTTTTATCTTTCCAATTAATATACACTGCCCAGAAATTTCATCTTCTGTAATTTCTAGTAGGAATTGGCTTCCCAGAAATACTGTTCAAATTAAGAAGCAGAATTCATGCAATCATGAAGAGATCTCAGGAATACTACTAAACAGGGATTGAGTTTCTATCCTTTCAAAAATTCTATATCTGGGCCAGGCATGGTAGTGTGTGTCTATAATCTCAGCGAGTTGGGAGGCTGAGCCAGGATAATCACACATTCGGGGCCAGCTGGGCAATTTAGCGAGACGCTGTCTCAAAATAAAATAAGAAGGACTGGGGGCATAGCTCAGTGGTAGAGCCCCTCTGGGTTCAATACTCAGTATCATGAGCAAAAATTTTAAAAAACTAAAAAATGTTCCTCATCTGTCATACAGGGTATTGAGAATTGACATAAAATGAAACATGTGGACACACTTTGCAAAGTACACAATGTCCTATGACAGTGACGGCTGGCTGTATTAACAGTCTGATATTTTGCTGATTTTTGTAGCCCAAGTTAGAGTTACAGACACTAAGTAAATAACTATTAAGACCCTGATCAGCCTGGCATGGTGGCACACGCCTGTAATCTCAGTACTTGGGGGGCTGAGACAGGAGGATCACAGGTTCACAGCCAGCCTCAGCAACTTAGCAAGGCCCTCAGCAACTTAGTGAGACCCTGTTTCCAAATAAAAAATAAAAAATAGAGCTGGGAGTGTAGGTCAGAGGTAGAGTGCCCCTGGGTTCAATCCCTACCATACACACACTCCCGATCAGTTGATGAAATGACAAAAATAGTAGCTGCATCTGATGTAGTTTCTGAAAGAATTAATGTGTCTGCAGAATGAGGCATATCATTGTTTATGAACACTCATGTTTAATATGCCATGCCTAGAATAAAGAAAACCAACAGAAGCCAACTCTTTTGCTAACTTAAAAAATTTTATAGCTTATGTTAGAAGATATGTGACTATGTAGAGTGAACACCTTTAGCACACCTATGTCAAATAGGATCCTCACTTGTGTGTGTGTGTGTGTGTGGTACTGGAGCTTAAACCGAGGGGCATTCTATCTCTGAGATATAGCCACAGCCCTTTTTTTTTTTTGAGTTTTTAATTTGAAACAGGGTCACACTAAGTTGCTGTGTGTCTCACCAAATTGCTGAGTCTGGCCTCAAACCTGCCCTCCTGTCTCAGCCTCCCAAGTACTGGGATTACAGGCATGCACCACTACACCTGCTTTAAAATAGTATCCTCATTGAGGGGGTGGGGAGAAGGTACGGGGGATGAACTCAGGGGCATTCTACCTCTGAGCTACACCCCCAGCTTCCCTTTTTAAGTTTTTATTTTCAAACAGGGTCTTGCTAAGTTGCTCAGGGTCTCACTAAATTGCTGAGGCTATCCTCCAACCTGCTATCCTCCTGTCTCAACCTCCCAAGTACCAGGATTCCCAGTGTGTGCCACCACGCCCAGCTAGCATCCAAGAAGTTACCTTCTCTAACCTATCCTCCTTTCTTTTTCTTCACAGCACTCATCATTACCCAAAATGTATTGCATGTTTATTTATATACAGTACTTCTCTATTGTCTTTTGTCTTTCTTTCCTTACAGAATGTGTCATGAAGACCAGAATGTCATCTTGTTCACCCAGTGCCTGGAGGTGGTCATTTTTCAGAATACCTGATAGCAATTTTCTGTCAAGAACAAACGGCTGTCTCTAGCCTTAGTCTTCTCAAATAATCCCTCCCCTCAAAAAAAAACACTTTCTAAAATGCTTGTCCTCTGGATTGTTTTAAGGATCCAATGAGATGTCTGGAAACACCTAACACAGTCTCTGGGGAGGAGCTGGGAGTGGAAAGGGAAACTGCGGTAGTGTGGCTCTGGACCGTCCCCAGCGGCCACGTGTTAGAGGCATGGTCCCCATCATGGTGCTACTGGCAGGCGCTAGGCATTTTATTTGTTTTTGCTGGTACTAGGGATTGAACCCAGAGGCATTCTACCTCCAAGCTACACCCCTAGCCCTATTTTATTTTGAAACAGGGTCTCGCTAGATTGCTGAGAGCCCTGCTAAGTTTCCAAGGCTGGTCTCCAACCTGCCATTCTCCTTTCTCAGCCTCCCAAGTGCAGGGATTACAGGCGTGCGCCACTACACCTGCTGGTAGAGATTTTAAGAGATGGAGCCTAGTGAGAGGTCTTCAGACCATTGGCGGTGTGCCCTTGAAGGGGATTGTGGGATGAGGTGTCTCCCTTTTCCTCTTTCTTTTAAATTCCACCTCAAAATGACTAGCTTTCCTCCGTCATGCACTCCCTACCAATATGTGCTGCCTTGCCACTGTCCTAAAAGCAACAGGAACAACTGATCATGGGCTAGAACCTCTAACACTATAAGTCATATAGACCTTTTCTCTTTATAAGCTGATTGTCTCTGGTATTTGTTATAGTGACAGAAAGTTGACTAACATAGAAACCATGAAACAAATGCATATTCTTATTTGAAAGTCAGAATTACAAATAAGTACAATGAAGAAACTATAAATTATATTTAATGATTCTATCCCAATATACCACTATCACTATTTTTTTCTCCCTGGCTTTTTTTCAGGGCATTATACAATATCATTCTGTACATATCATTTGGTATATTATTCCTTCACTGAATTCATGTCATTAAATATAAGCCTCTATATTAATATTTAATGGCTGCATTAAATTCCATCATGTCAATGTATCATAATTCCTACACAATTCTAGTTGTTCATTTATGTTACTTTTAATGTATTTCAGGCTGCAGAAAACATATTTGTAGCTTACATATATACATATTCTTAATTATTTACATAGGACACATTCCCAATTAGTAATCAAGGGGATGAAAAGAAAAACCAAAATGAGATACATAATAGGATACAACTAGGTTGGGAAAAATTAACAGGATAATAATTTCAAACATTAGAGAGGCTGTGGAGAAATAGAAACTCTAATATACAGGTGATCAGAGTGCAATTTGGTACCACTATTTTGAGAAAGTTCGGCATTAGCTAATAGAACTGGAGACAGGTCTATACCCCATGAGCAAGCAATTTCACTCCTCAGTGTGCTTCCTAGAGCAGCAGCAGCAATTCTCAAAAGTTTGGTTTTAGAATCCCTTAGCACTCTTTATTAAGGACCCCAAGGGCCTTTTTTTATATTGATTATATCTCTCAACACAGGTTAGAAACTGAAACTTAGAGATTTTTAAAAGTTCAACAATGCTTATAATCCTAGTACTTGGGAGGCTGAGACAGGAGGATCGCAGGTTCAAGGCTAGCCTCAGCAACTTAGGCCCTTTGCAACTTAGTGAGACCCTGTTTCAAACTAAAAAATAAAATAGGGTTAGGGGTGTAGCTCAGAGGTAGAGTGCCCCTGGGTTCAATCCCCAGCATCACACACACACACACACACACACACACACACACACACAAGCCAACAATACTCAGGGCATGTTCTTTACCCAGAGCAAGACACCACCGCACGGCAGCATGTTGGCTCTGGGTGGCTCTCCACTGTACACTTGTGAAAGCAGGCGAGTGAAAAAGGTAAATAACGTTTTAGCATCACCATGAAAATAGCTTTGACATCACAGTCTCCCCTGGAAGATCTCTGGACTCCCCAGCTGCCTCAGACCTCACTTGAGAACTGCTGCCCTGGAGAAGTTCAGGCACATTGTTCCAGGATGTGTGCACAAGATTGTTCATAGCAATATTGTTTAGGATAGTGGCCAACCAGAAACAGACCCAGGTCCTTCACTAGTAGGATGAATAAATTCATGGCGGCCCATTCATAAAATAGAACTCACTACAGCAAAAGAGACAAGTGACCTTCAGCTACCCACAATCCATGGAAGAATTTCACAAATATAATGTTGATTGAGAGAATCCAGATATAAACAAGAACCTAGTATATAATTTCATTCATATGAAATTCAAGAACAGAAAAACTAAGTTGTATTGTCTTGGGATATATTCATGGATGGTAAAAACCATATGGAGGAGCAAAGATGTGGCCATCATAGCAGTTAAGATCATGGATACTTCTTTATGGCATGGGTCCTGTCTTTATTTAAAATTTTGTCATTTTACTCATCATGGCTTTTTCTCATTAACTTACTTTTTAAAATATTGCATTAAAATATTATATGTATTGATTACTGAGTTTTTGGTACCACCTTAAATTTTGCATCTGAGGCAAGTGCCTCCCCCCTCCCCCCAGCCCTGGCCTTGGTGGTGAGGGAGGATGTGATCAGAGAGACCCACAGGGGACTTAGGAGGGGGCATCAATATCCTATTTCTTGACCTGTGTAGTCATACTGGTGCTTGCTTTATAACTATTCTTTATATGCTACACTTATATTTATATTTTATACGCTTTTCTGATGCAAGCTATATTTCACAATAACTAGGCAACATGAAATTCTCTCTCTCTCTCTCTCTCTCTCTCTGCTTTTCCACTCCCTAGATCTCTCTCTAGCTGCTTAATTATTATTATTTTTTTTAGTGGAATTAAAGACTGATTCCAGGACCTCACACACGCTATGCAAGAACTCTACCACTGAGCCAAATCCCAGCCCCTTTTATTTTTTATTTTGAGACAGGATCTCACTAAGTTGCTCAGATTGGCCTCTAACTTGCAATCCTCCTGCCTCAGCCTCCTGAGTAGCTGGAGTTATAGACATGCGCCACCACGCCTAGCTCAATTACATGCATTTCTTTGGCTTCTTGTGGCATGGACACATTTTATATAATTATTGGCCTTTCCTTTTTCCTTGCTTGTGATTTATTTCAGCTAACATTTCTCAAGAACCTACCATGTGCCAGGTACCTGGTAACAGTCCTGCGAGGGGGTAATTGTCATCCTCATTTCGCATGTGAGAAAACTGCAGTGTGCAGAGTGACTCACCCACAGTCACACAGAGCTGGCGGGACTCAAAGAGGCACGGTAATATTTATGCCATCTCTCTTCTTCCAATTCCTGCTCTGTTCCTTTTGGTTACATTTGACACCCATTCTCTCTCTCTCTCTCTCTCTCTCTCTCTCTCTTTCACGCACACACACACACAAACATGAACAGGGAAAAAAGAGGTCGACACAAGAAGAGCTGAGAAGCAAAGCCTGCTGGAACAGAAGGCAGGAAGGAGAGGAGCAGGTGTAAGGACAGAAAACAGACTGTGGGCCATGAGGGACAGCTCCAGCAGAGCCCAGAGAACGACACCGGAACTCCCAAGCTGAGGAGAAAGGCACACTTTAACTGATTGGGATCTATAGAATGATCCTTGTAAGGGAAGATCACAGGATTGAGGCCAGTCTCAGCAACATAGTGAGATCCTGTTTCAAAATAAAAAAGGGCTAGGGGTGTAGCTCAGAGGTAGAATGCCCTGGGTCCAATCCTCCAGGTGGAGGGGGAGATCTTTGTAAGTGTTTTCATCCAACATCTAGTATCTTTTCCGCTCCCGGGATCTACTGGCCCTTTCACTCACTTCCTTTCTCCCCTCAGGACGAACGGCTTGCTCTCCCCTCCTGCAGAATTGGTTTTTACTCTTTGCTCCCTCCATGAGACTCTGTCTTGGGGCAGGTGGGATGGGGGCACAGGTGGCAGAGGTCAGCACTGTGTGTGCATTGGGAGTGGGGAGACTGAGAAATTTGCTGCTCCTTCAGTTTTGAAAAGTAAGACATTTCATCACCTCTCGCTACTCCATTCCTGGCAGCAGCGTGAGCTCGGAGGCCTGCTCTCTGCCTCAGCTTGCGCGGTTGGACTGCATTTTGCAAACCCTGCTCCTGTACAGGCTTGAGGCAGACAAGCCTGCACACCCAGGCTTTCCTGCGCTGCCCCAGCTCATTACGCCTGGAGACACAGGCAGCAGGCTCTGCCCATTTCAACATTTCAAATTACAATTCAGATGTCGTTCTCACTAACCACTACACTATTAGTACCTGCAGCATAGGTACTAATATCATGGACCTTTATCTTACATCACAGAGAAACTCAAGGGAGAAACAACCTTCAGAATGATCAGCCTGGCCCCTCTTCCCGCTGCTCTCCCCACCCCACCCCAAGCTCCCTGCTCGTGGTCACTGGCCACAGTTAAAGCAACCTGCTTAGTACATTTCTAGATACTGACAATTAGACACTGATAAGCTGGTAGACTAAAATACCAGACATTTCACTTATTAAGCTTAAAATGCCTTTGGAGGTTCAGAGTTCATGCTCGTAAACCTAGATGTTTAATCTTTTTAATTTGGCAAATAATTTTAAAAAGGCATTTTTAAAAAACACGATACTAATTCTATTAAGATTTCGAGGGGAAGAGTTAAGAGTCCGCACCTTAATGTAAAGATCATTTGTCAGTGCAGTTATTAAGCCATTGTGTCTGAAATCTCCAGTGATGGGGACAGTGTTCAATCTTAAAGTTTCAACAGAGAAACTGAAGGCAGTAATGCCCGACACTTAACTCAGGGTTTTATATTTATGCCTCTATGATCAAACTAGTGAAGCGAAGTTTAATAGGGCTCACATAAACTTCTTTTTCTTAAAAGTTTACAAGATTGCTTTTTTTCTCTTAACTTATTTTAATCCCCAGCACTTTTTGAATGATAGGGTTGTAAGAAGCTGAGTTGGCCCCATAAATTTCTATGTCCTAATAAATCTTGTTTGGGGAAAGTCTGTGCAATACATAATAACTCGTTATGCGGCCGCGGTGAGAGCAGCAGGCGGCCAACACCCACTGGAAAACACATCTGAAAGATAACCTACATTTTAAAAGCGTGTGTAATAGAGAGTTCCAGCTTCTCCTACCACGAAGAAAAATGAAAATCAATCCTTCATCTCAAAACAATGTTTCCCCACTAGAGCTGCCTCCCCTCCCATCAGGGGCTGGATATCAGTTTGCCTTTGAAATTTGAAAAAGGGGCGGGGAGGGAAGCTGTTTTTAATTCAAGGGGAAAAAGGTCTGAGCTCTTCATAGTATACTCAGCAACCGCTCTATAAAACAGACATTGTTAGAATGGCTGATGGAACTAGCTCGCATGTATTTAACAAGAGGAGCTTGCTAATGATCACCTGCAATGTTTCAGGAAACCTAGAACCAGTAGACAACGCGGATCACATCCTGGGCGATCTCATTTCCACTGCAAGCCAAAGTCTCCCCAGGGAACTCAGCCTCCCACCATAGCCCTTCTATTACAATCACTTGAGATTTTTAAACACAAAGAGTTTTCCAGATGTAGACAATAAATACATTGTGAGGTTACTTGATGTTATTAGTAATAGTACTACTATGTAAGTTCAAAACAAGGTCTTAGGCAGTGAAGAGATAACAAACTTGGGTTCTTTTCTTTTCTTACCATATTGTTGCTTCTTTTTGCTTTCTACAGACACGCAGAGAGACTACAGGAAGTAAAGCGCCGCATTACCAGTACCAATCTTCTTTCTTCTCAAAACAGCCTGGCCTGGTCCTGCTCCTTCCAGTCTATGAGTTTAACTCCCGCCAGCTCACCTTCCCAGGAGCTGCCCGAGCCAGCTGAAGGACAGGTACTGACTGTGCACGTAAAAAGCGCATTTAATAAGGGTGTGTTTGATTCAAGAGTTGAAAGAGTTAAAGAGGTGCGCCCTTTTTTGGGTGTGACACTAAATCAAAATTGCTGAAAAGACAACAGAGGAAGTAGTATGTGGTTCGGGAAAGTTGTCCTGTATATATTAAATTATGTGAAAAACCTGATTACAGGTGGATGGGAAGTAGGCATTTGGAGGGCTATTTTAGCTTTGATTTTCTTTCTCTGGTGAACAAGGTCAATTGTCTTTAATGCTGAGTTTTTCTTCTGTCTTAATTCCAGCTTTTTTTTTTTTTACAAAGGTGTAAATTATATCCCACAAACCACATCCCATGTAACATTATTAAAAAATGTGTGTGAGAATGTAACATAATAAAAGAAAAGGTAAAAATTATGTCTATTTCATTAATATCCAAATAATTGACACCTTTATTAACCAATAAATATGTTTCAGCAATTATAAACTATTATAACATTTGCTCCAAAAGTTTCTAGTTTTTATGTGTCTTTAGTTTTAGGTGATATAGATCAGAAGGGAAAATGCTTTCCTGTTTCTTTCATCATGGCCATCCATGTGAGAAACATTTATTAAGCACCTACAGGCGCATGTCAGTGTGCAAGTACACACTAATGATAGTATCTGTGCAAGATGCTGATTATTATCATTATTATGATTATTATTATTATTATTATTTTGTGGTACTGGGAATTGAACTCAGGGGTGCATTCCACCTCCAAGCTACACCCCCAGCCCTATTTTTATCTTTTATTTTGAAACAGGACAGGGTCTCAGTAAGTTGCTGAGGCTGGCCACAAATCTGCAATCCTCCTGTCTCAGCCTCCCAAGTACTGAGATTACAGGCATGTGCCACTGTGCCTGGCTTTATTAGTATTATTCTTAATCATGATAGAAAGCACATAACATAAAATCTACCACCTTAACCATTATTAAGCATATAGTCACAGTATTAACTAGATTCACATCATCATGCAGGGTCTACTCTCTGTCTCTATGAGTTTGGCTACTTTAGGTACCTTGTAAACATGGAGTCATGCAGTTTATGTCGTTTTGCGACTGGCTTATTTCACTTGGCATAATATCCTCAAGGTTCATCCCTGTTGTATCATGTGGCATATTTCGTTTATTCACTCAATGAGCATTTATTCATTGCCAGCCCTGTGTCAGTCTCGGGTAGATTCAGGAACTCACAGTTTGGGGTAAAAGGGAAGGAATGAAGCCGGATCGTGAAGACAATGCCAGGGAATGTTGTTATTTAGAGGAACGTGAAGGATGTTGTGGGCAAACAATAGCTACCATGAATGGATGGCCCATGCAGAAAAACCAGTACTTTGTTGAGGGGATGTCATTTGAATTAATACTTAAAATATGTGTACCCTAGCTCTGGGTTTTTTTTTTTTTTGCTTCTTTTCATTCTTTCTAAAGAAGTATTATGACTGATAGATAAAATCCTTATAATCTAATTGATAATTCTGCAGCAATCGTTTATATTAAAAGCATTTTTTGATACTATCACTATATGAGTACTTAACAACATAATCTGAAGAGTTCTGCTGCTGCCCCAACTGGGATGGAAGAGAAATGAAGCAATCAGTATCTTCTATATAGTGCTTACCATGCACTCGCTATGTGAGAGACAGAGAGTATAAGGCTTATTTTGACTTCTGGAAGCTTATAGACTGTCTATAAAACACCACCAGCATGCAGGCAGGCATATAATTAACTGCTAGAGTGTGAGTAGAGACATTTGTAATGCTTTAAGAGTTCAAAGGCAGGAGATCAGTGAGGGTGTGCAGCCAGGGCCCACAGGAAGGACCCAGGACTAGCCTTGAAGGATAGATTTAATAAGGCACAGGTGGAGGAAAGGCACTCCCAGCCAGGACACAGCCTGAAGAAAGGTGTAACCAAGTGACCACGGGCACAGGGGCCTAACTGGAATTATGGGGCATGATGAAGGTCGGTGGAATAAGAAATGGGAAGGTTGAACAAGTAAGATTATTCTCACTTGGTGAAGGCCTTGAAAGGCAAGTCGAGATGCCTGGGAGTGATATCATGGGAAATGTGGACACTATGTGGGTTTCTGAGCAGGAAAGCGACATGATCCAAAACTGTGTTGGAGGAAGACAAGCACGGAGGCCTCCGCTGGGCCCCTGGATGGGGACCCGGGGTAGGTGACGTGCTGAGGGGCCTGGAGAGATCGCCAGTTTTGGAAATGGAAAGAAGAAAAGAAAGAAATGTGGGAAAGCAGATGCTGGAAGAGAAATGAACCCCAAGGATGTCATGCTGTGAAGTCTCAAGGCCTGGAGGACGCCCGCAGAGCTGTATCACAGCCAGAGGCTGGCATGGGTGACATTGTGCTCATGGGATAGCTAACGTTTCCAAGTGGAAATGTCCACTAACTGTGGAAGTCTCACTCTCGAGGCTCTACACCTATACGTACTCGGAACCCTGAATCAGTCACTTACTAGAGCATAATTTGGTAGGAAAAATATAAGTGACGGTCTGCAAATGGCATTCTCGACTCTATTATAGGGCAGCAAGTGCTATCTATTCCCTGTAAAAGACAGAAATCACACTTACTGCCTTCGGCTTCCATCAGCAGGCGACAGTGTGTGTCAGGAGTTGGTCCTACACAGGTGGCTGGTGCCGGGCAACGTTGGGACGACAGTTCACTAGTAAGTGTGTAGGTAGTAACTACTCTGACATGACCGATCAGTACTTCATCATTTTGTTACACTGGGTGTATGAAGAAAGGCTACATCCTGTGATTATCATAATGAATGAAATAAAAATATCAAGCCTGTAGCTTTGTTTTTAACAAACCAATGAAATCCTCTTGCAAGAAGAGACTACCTTAAATTAACGCCATATGGAGACGAGAGGCAGACGTGCCTGTCTTATTTTCCAGCCTTACTCAAGGTATTGTACTTTTTCATTACAAATTGTTAATACAAATTGAAAACTGATCATATTTTGTTAATACAAATTGAAAACCGGCCATGTACTCATGACTGACAGCAAAACTTTTCATAGAGGTTACAGAAAGGAAGGAAAATTCTACTCATTTTTTACCTCCTGTCCCCTCAGCCAAATGCCCCAGGCCTCGATTCTAGCTTGGGGACCCTCCTCACACGCTCGCTCTTTCTGCCCTCCACTGAAACCGGGTTTCTGCAAAGAGCAGAAGTATGGCTAGATGCAAAGCAAAGCACCTGACTTCCCTCCCACACTCGCTAGCCCTACCCTCCCATATCACAGGGGAAGAAAGTCACACAGACATATTTCAGCTGCGAGTCACAGAATGTGCATCTGAATAACTGTAGAGTGTGTATTCACAGCGCCCACGCATCTTCCCAGTACAAAAACTCAATATTTAAGCTTCAGAAATTTCCAAAAGAAATCATCTTTAACTTGTCATTCTCTGATTTCATCTACTCAATCTATTACATTAGACTTCAACTAGTTCTTCTTTCATGATCTCACTGGTGAAATAGTCCCCCATACACTGAACTACAGGATTTTTTTTTTCTGTTCTTATTCCTTTAGCAAACCTCAGGCCAGGCAGCCTGGTGTACAAATGGTTCTGTTGTCATAGTAATTGCTCCCTGAAAACTTCTACATCCTTATAGGGGAATCAGCCTGCACCCATGCCAGGGTGAACTAGGGATTCTGCATTACCTCCCCCCAATTTGGGGGATATATTGGCATAAAAAGCCGAGTACAGGGCTTGGGGATGTGGCTGAGTGGCAGAGCACTTGCCTAGTGTGCATAAGGCCCCATGTTTGATCCCCAGTGCCACAAAAGGGGGAGGGGCCCAAGCAAGGTAATTTCACCCCCTGAGAGGGAAATGGCAAGTGTAACTTAGGCTAAATACTAAACTGAGGGCTTCTTTGTGGTTGGCTTTTGGAGTTCTGCTAGAGGCACTTCTTTCAGTGGAATGGGGCTTTCCATGTTTTTACTGCTTACTAACAGAAAGGGAATTTTACTCTGCAACTAAACGCTAACTGTATCCATTTCTGTAGGGGCGGGGATGGAGGTGGGTGGCACCAAACAGCATAATTCATAAATCTACACTGCTGTCTTACATTCAAGAGACCTATACCTACTATACCTAAGAATTTTTCTTTTTGGTGGTATTGGGGATTGAACCCAGGGGCTTTCTATCTCTGAGCCCTTTTTATTTTGAAATAGGGTCTCACTAAGTTGCTGAGGCTGGCCTCGAACATATGATCCTCCTGTCTCAACCTTCCAAATACTGGGATTACAGGTATGTGCCACCATGCCTGGTTTATACCTAAGGATTTGATTATGCTAAAAAAAAGAAGAAAATAGTTTCAAAATCCTCTGTGCATTTTAGGAGACAGACACCTACAATGAGATGGCCCTTGGTTTAGCAGAGAATGTTTAATATATTTATATGTAATACTTTATATATTTAAAAAATAATCCCAAAGTAGAGAACTTCAGGAAAAAAAATGTAAATTTGGAGGGTTGAAGTGTGATCTCTAGAAATAGTGAGAGGCTGGGATTCGAAGAAAAAAAGACCAGTGAGAAATTCCTCATGTGTGGTACAACTGAGGAATTTTTGTCAACAGCAGTAACCAATGCAGTTTTCAACTGTTTACTGTGCTGTGCCAAGCTGTCTGTAAAAGTTTGCTGTATGGATATAACTGCATTAAGATCATGGTGCTTTGGGAAAATCAAGGAAACTGGCTTCTTGTACAAGGTGACTTGTGGCATGGGAAGGGTCCTCAGAGAAGAATCAGAGCCAGAGGTGATGGGATGGGGGTAGGACTTCAACTTTGCCTGGGGTTTCCATCTTCTTTATTTCAATGCTAAAGGGCAAGTGTCCTCATGTGGCTGGTAGTCGTGGAGGGGACACCAGATAGCAGATATTTACCTGATACTTTCATGAACTGTAACCAAAAGGGTTAACTATGCCCCATGCATTTTGCTAAGCTAAGCAGTTCGTATTCATATACTCATCAAATCTGAAGAGGTACATTTTATTGTCCCTATTTTATAAATGAGGAAGCAAATTCAGAGAAGGCAAGTAACTTGTCCCAGGGCACAGAATTAATAAATAGTGCCCAGGTTCAAACCCAGGGCTGCCAGGTGCCAGGTCAGATATACTTAACCACACTTTGCATGCCAGCTTCCACTACCCCACTTTCCAGGAACATCTGCCTCTGTGGTCACTCATGTCTTCTCTCATGACTATCTTGCCTATCTTTCATTTTCTTTTTTTTTTTTTTTGGTGGTATTGGGGATTGAACCCAGGGCTTTCTATATCTGAGCTACATCCCCAACCCTTTTTATTTTGAAATAGGGTCTCACTAAGTTGCTCACCCTCTCCTCCAACTTAATTTTGTCTCTTGGGGATATCCAGCCATCTTCTGGGGGCCTCTCTCTTGGTCCATTTCCACGCCATAGATACCATGTCCCAGTCATTCTACAGGTCAGATACTCAGCCTCTCTGAAACTAGATGAGGCCACACAGGAAGAGGCAAGGCCAGGTGCTATCTAGGGACCCTTTCTCCCCGGTGACACTGATGTCTCTGTCTGAAGTTGGGAGGTGGCCAAGATGGCTGCCAGAGCTCCCTCACCACCATCCAGTGATTTCAGCGCTACTTCCTGTTTCAGCCCTCAGACCCTTCAATCGGTTTCACACATGGTGGCTGGGGTGACCTTTTTACAATCATAAGTCAGATCCTGTCACTCTCCTGCTTAAAATCTTCCAATAGCCTCCATTATGTCCAGATGAAATTTGAAGTTATTACGATGACACTTACCGTCTGCATGATCTGGTCCCTGCCTACCTCTCTGCCTCATTTATGTCCCTCAGCCTCCATGGTCCCGTTACCACTCCTACCATACCAATGGCTACTGTACATGCCTCTCTTTCTTCTGGACACCTCTCCCAGATAGCCACATGGTCATTCTTCCCCTAACTCCAAACTCCCCAGAGAGGCCTCCCATGACCAAGCATGCTGCCTAGACCAGCACTCCCCTGTCGTCTTCTCCCCGCCATCCTTGCACTACTTTTCCTCTAGCACCTGTCTTCAGCTCACAACACAATGTTTATCTCTCTGTCAGTGTCTGTCTGCCCCTAGAATGGAAGCTCCTGAGAGCAGAGATTTTTATCAGTCTCCTTTACCCTAAATCCTCAGCGCCTGATAGAGCTGGTACATGTTAGGCATTTCAAACACATAGAAGGTGCTTCAGAACCAAGTACAGAATAAGCGAATGCATTTCACAGACGGATTTCAAGGTGAAAGGCTTCAAGTCTGGCCTGTTCAGTCCATCAACACCTGTCTGGGAGAGAAGGTATATCAGTCAGGTCGTGCGAGAAAGAAGTACAGGAAAAGTGGAATGATCTGATGAAGGTCTAATAAAGGGGCAAAGGTGTGCACAGGGAACCCCCAGAGTAGTGATCTAACCCAAGACTAGTAATGGGCCTGGAGCACATGGAGCGTAAGGAGGGAACAGCTACCAGGACAGGCCCACAGACAGGGCTGGGCCAAGGGGATGCTGGCAGGGCTGAGGACCACGGCCAGCCTGCAGGGCCCGTAGGCAGGGATCCAGGAGAATGAATGTCCAGGCTCATTTCCCTCCCTCCCTCTGATCTCCTGCCAGACTCCTCTTTGACTGACCCCAGCAGAAGGCCAGATGACCAACCTGAGAGAGCTGGTTGATACAGTCCAGGCAGGACAGAGAGGAGGACAGGGAAGGAGGAAGGGGCTCTGGGGATGCAAAGGCGGCTCTCCAGGAGAGAACACAGAGGAATCTGTAGACGGGAGTAAGCCAGCTTCTGCCTCTTTCTTGTTCCCAGAGAGGAGAGACGGGAATTAGGAAAAGAAAGAGTTGAGACCTGGGTCACCATAAAGACCAGCATGGGGAGTATTGCAGACACACAGGACTCTGTAAGAGACTGCCAAATGTGCCTTATCTCTCCACTCAGAACTTAATTCTTTGACCAGTAAGGTTTGGTAATTGTTCTCTTCCTAGATTTAGTTTGTGAGAGTGACAGTAAACTGAACTTTTACCTTCACTGTAGCAGCCAAAGTTCTCTTAACACAAAATGCTCTTGCTAACTTCAGGCTGAGGCAAGCAAGCCTAGCCGGGTCACAAGTCAGCCAGGCCCTCCCTGACCTGCATCCGGTCTGCCTGCCTGCCACGCTGTGGCTAATTAGAACTGTCAGCCTAGGACTTCTGAACTTCACACTTCTCTTAAATCCTGGCAATCCATTCTACAATTATGTCTTCCTTGGCATCCTGCCATTAGGAAAACAGACAATATTTTAGCAAAAAAGGATATCCACCCCTATCTTACCTCATATGCAAACATTAACTTTAAATGGGTCAAACCTGCATATAAGAGCTAAAACTATAAAATGGGGGGGGAAAAGTTTTAATCTTTATGACTTTGAATTAAAAAAAAATAAACAAATAAATTGAACTTCTAATCCTAGCTACTTGGGAGGCTGAGTCAGGAGGACCATAAGTTAGAGAACAACCTAAGCAACTTAGTGAGACTCTGTCTCGAAATAAAATGAAGGGAAAAAAAGGTGGGGTTGGGAATGTAGCTCAGTGGTAGAGTTCCCCTGGCTTCGATTTCCAGGATTGCCCCCCAAACAACCATAAGCATATAAATAACCCAGTTTAAAAATGAGCAAAGGACTAGAATGGACATTTCTCCAAAGAAGATACATATAAATAGACAACAAGCATATAAAAAGTTGCTTAATATCACCAATCATTAGGGAAATGCGGATCAGAGCCACAATGAAGCCACACACCTGTAATTCCAATACTTGGGAGGCCGAGACAGAAGGACTGCAGGTTGGAGGCCAGCCTCAGCAATATAGCAAGACCCTCAGCAATTTAGCAAGACCCTGTTTCAAATAAAAAATAAAATAGGGCTGGCGGTATAACTCAGAGGTAGAATGTCCCTAGGTTCAATCCCTAATATCATACACAAAAAAAAAGAAAGAAAGAGAAAATAGCACACCCATTAGGATGACTAAAATAAAAAAGGTAGATAATAAGTGTTGGTGAAGATATGGAGAAGTAGAACACTATGCATTGCTGATGGATTTTAAAACAGTTGCCGGGCATGGTGGCGCATGCTTGTAATCCCAGTACTTTGGGAGGCGGAGACCGGAGGATCCAGGTTCGTGGCCAGCCTCAGCTCTCTCTGTCTCTCCCTGTCTCTCTCTCTCTCACTCTACTTAGTGAGGTTTTCCACAACTTCATGAGACCCGGTTTCAAAATAACGTATAAAAAATAGGGCCGGGGGTGTAGTGCAGAGGTAGAACGCCCCTGGGTTCAATCCCTGGTACCGAAAAAAAAAAAAAAAACAGTGTAGCCACTTTGAAAAACAGTTTGGCAGTTCCTCCAAATGTTAAACATAGAATTACCATATAATCTATGGTTATAGACTGAATATTTGTGTCTCCCCAAAATTCATATGCTGTAGTCATAACCCCCAGTGTGATGGTGTTTGGAGGCAGGGCCTTTAGGAAATAATTAGATTTAGATTAGGTCATGAGGGTTGTGCCCTCACAATAGGACTAGTGTCCTTATAAAAAGAAGAGACATGAGAATGTTTCTCTCTCTCTCTCTCTCTCTCTCTCTCTCTACACACACACACACACACACACACACACACACACGAGAGAGAGAGAGAGAGAGAGAGAGAGAGAAATCCATGTGAACACACAGCAAGAAGATAGTCATCTACAACCTAAGAGGAAATTCCTCACCAAAAATTGACCATGCTGACACCTTGACCTTGGACTTTCAGCCTCTGGAACTGTGAGAAGTAAATGTTTGATAAGCCCCCCTGCCCATGGTATTTTGTTATAGCACCTGAACTGACTGAGACACTCAGTAATTCCAGTATTAGGTATATACCCAAGAGGACTGAAAACATCTGTCCCCATAAAAGCTTGTGCATGAATGTTCATGGCACAATTATTCATAAGTCAAAATATGGAAGCAACACAAATGTTCATTGACTGGTGAATGCGTACACAAAATGTGGCATTCTTGGCAACAGAAGGAAATAAAGCACTGACACATGCCACAACATGGAAGAACCTTGAAAACATGGTGCTAAGTGAAAGAAGCCAGACACAGAAGCCTCATAGTGTATACTTCTACTTACATCGTATGCCTAGAATAGGCAAATCCATTGAAACAGAAAGTAGATTAGTGGTTATCAGGGTCTGGGGGAGGAGGGAATAGGGAGTAACTACAGGGTTTCTTTTTGGGGTGATGAAAAGGCTCTGGAATGAGATAGTACTGATGGTTGCACAATCTTGTAATATACTAAAACCCACCAAAGCGTACACTTTAAATGGTACACTTTGTGGAATATGGATTAGACCTCAATTTCCAAAATAGGTTGTTATGGTTTGGCTCTCCCAAAAGCTCACGTGTTGAATGCTGGGTCCACAATGCAGCAAGATTCAGAGGTGGGGCCTGGCTGGAGGAGGCGGGTCACTGGGGACATGACCTGGAGAACTATATCTGTTCTCTCTCTCTCCTTCCTGGTTGCCATGAGTTGAACAGCTTTCCTCCACCGTGCCCCACCATGACGTTTCTGCCTTGGGGCAAGTTAGCCATAAACTGAACCTCTGAAACCGTGAGCCAAAATAAATCTTTCCTCCTTCTCTTAGTTGTTCTTGTCAGGTGTTTTGGTCACAGTGATGAAAAGCTAACTAACACACAATGATGAACAATAATGAGGTGAGACCATTCTAGACTCCTTGTTATACCACCCAAGGAAACTAATGAAAATAATAAAAAAAATCTGAAGTTGCAAGAAAAAAAATTATGATATCCTGGAACAATGATAAGGTCAAATCAACTAAAGTACCATGGGAGTTCTTTTCACTATTATTTTAGTGGTAGTTGTAGAAAGGGAAATGGAAAAAAGAGAGGGATGGGAATAAAGGTCCAGGGAGTATATCCCAAGAACTCTTTTGAAACCTAAGGTCTCTAATAAGGTGTTCAAGGAAAGCATTCAGCCCAGACCTCATGGTCCTGAGGGGCTTCAGACACAAACTTCTATGTCTGAATGCATTAAAGACTCAGCTATGCATGACTGACTGTCATCCTAGTACTTGGGAGGCTGAGACAGAGGATCACAGGTTTGAGGTCAGTCTCAGCAACTTAGATCCTCAGCAACTCAGTGAGCCCCTGTTTCAAAATCAAAACTAAAATGGGCTGGGGGTGTTGCTTGGAGGTAGAATGCCTCTGGGTTCAATCCTTAGTACTGCAGAGAGAGAGAGAGAGAGAGAGAGAGAGAGAGAGAAAGAGAGACTCAGTTACATTGAGATAATGACAGGAATTTTTATTCCTCATAAAATCACATCTCTTCTAATATATCATAAATGAACATTTTTAGGATAAATAATTAACTTACAAATTACATAATTATATATTACATTGTATTTTTGTGTTAATAATGTTCATTTGTTAAGAGTAAAGACTATCATAGAATACATCATTGTTTTTATAACTATTTTTGGCATTCCTTCCTTTTGTTGTTGTTCTAATGTTTTCTATGCCTCAGTGCTCTCATTTGGGAAAAAAGGGAGTGCTAATTGTGTCTACTTCGCTGAGCTGTTAAGAGGATTAAACAGTTACTGTTGGTAGAGTATTCAGAACAGTGCCTCCATGTACCAAATGTGATGGTATGCAAGCATTTGTTGTTAATGTTCTATATGGTTTCTGCAAATCAAAACAGTACAAGATAATGAGCAGGTATGATGGACTGAATGTTTGTGTTGCTCTAAAGTCATATGTTGAAGCCCTACCCTGAAATGTGATGGTGATAGGATGTGGGGCCTTCGGGATGGATTAGGTCTTGAGGGTGGGGCCCTCAGGAGTGAGATTAGTGCCTTTGTAAGGGTCACAGGAGAGCTTGCTTATCTGCTCTACTCTCTGCCACATGAAAACACAAGTTGTTAGCAGTGTGCACCCCAGGAGAGGGCCCTTGCCAGATCCCAACCATGCTGGTACCTGATTTCTCCAGATTTTCAGCCTCCAGAAGTGTGAGAAATGAGTTTCCATTGTTTATAAACCACTCAGTCTATGGTATCTTGTAATAGCAGCCTGGACTATGGAAGCAGGGGATGTAAAAACATCTCTGTATACATCCATAACAGAATGTTACAATGAGGGCTGGGGATTTGGATGGGTGGTAGAGCACTTGTCTACCATGTGCAAGCCCATGGGTTCAATCTCCAATGCTAAAAAATGAATAAATAAATAAAAGGAATTCTCTCTGCTCAGTTTCAGCTATGTCTCCAAAGGGTCAGCGTAGACACTGAGTGAGGGGTCCAGCTTGAGCAGGTGACCTGGAGGTGAGAAATGCACAAATGATGAAAGAAGCATGCTACACTGCAAGGGGGAGCGCGAGATGGATCTAAACAAGGTCAAATCTGTACAGCATGTTAGAGCAATTGCTATGCTGCTCCCTTCTTTTTGAAAATGAAGAGAGGATGAATACGCAATCATTGAATATGTGTAAAACACCTTGGAGATGCATGTTTAATTGGTGGAAGTGATTGTGTGTGTGTGTGTGTGTGTGTGTGTGTGTGTGTGTGTGTGTTGCTGGGGATTGAACCTAGGAGCTTTCTACCTCTGATCTGTACCTCCAGCCCCTTTTACTTTTTGTTTTGAAACAGGGTCTCACTAGGTTGCTGAGGATCTCACTAAATTGCTGAGGCAGGCCTCAAACCTGTGATCCTCCTGTCTGAGCCTTCCAAGTACTGGAATTACAGGCATGCACCACCACACCTGGTGAAGATGATTTTTTAGTAATGTGTATGCTCTTGCTATTAAAGCCCATCAGAACTGTGTCCATTCACGCATTCAAACATTCACTGAGCGTCTACTATTATCCAGGAAAGGTTTCTCTGTTTGCATGGTGATGTCCCAGTAGATGCACAGACTTGATTAGAATAAGCCTCCTTAACAGTGAGCTGGGAAAGGCCTGGCCTCCCCCCTCAGCCACTTAGTCCAGTCAGGCTGCAAAAACAATGTCATAGACTGAGTGGCTTTTAAATAACCACAATTTAGTTCTGGAGGCTGGGAAGGCCAAGACCAAGGTGCCAGCAGGTCCACTCACAAGGGCTCCATCCTCATGATCTGATAACCTCCCAAAGGCCCCACTTTCTAATACCATCATCACATTGTGGGGTAGATTTTCAACATACAAATTTGAGAGTGACACATTTAGTCTATATCACTACTATCAGTATTCAAAGCAGAAGGTATGTGGAACTTACATGTGTTCTATACAAATGGTATGTTTGGGGTAGAAAATACATTTGATTTGGACACACCATCCACTGATTTGTGCTATACCAAATGTCACCCTGTTCTTAGTAGATATGTGAGAGGCAGAACCCAAGCCCTCAGGTCTTACCTACACGGCAATTACTTTCTGCACCTGATTTTACAATTCAGCATATACATCAGTTTCTAGATTGTGGCTGTCATCCATCTCAGCCTAAACCACAGTTTGGTTATGAACATAATTGGAGTTAAGGTTGAGGAGGAGAGATAAGTTAGATTTAATCTTCATAGCACAAAAACTCAACACATATGTACTCATTATTTTGTTTTAATCTTCATGTACCTTGTTATTGAAGAGCTGCTACATGGTGTGCAGATCTAACTTAACAACGCCATATCGGGAGGATTATCCTATGAGGCCTATGTCCCTCCACAGTTTGTCTTGCCCATGCATGGCTGCATCCCAGCTCGGAGGCACAGGCTAGCACTTGGGCTGGTGTTGGGCTCCACGCCAAGGAGACCAACAGCTGTGCCCTCCTCCCTTGCACAGGGATGGGAACTTCTGCTCAGCCTTCCCCTGCCCTGAGGGGAAGGAACTGGTGCTGGGCACACGCCTCCTGAATGGTCACACACAGCTCCCTGCTCTGGACCAACCCAGGGAGAATGAAAAGCCCTTCTCATAGCTCAAGATTCTTCAGACAGGAAGAAGCCTTCACACCACTTCTGATGAGCCCTGCAAACATGGTTCCTTCTCAGCCTCCAGAACAAAGAGAGACTTCAGGAAAACCTGGGCAGAAAATCATTCCAGACAGGGCCAGTCTGAAGCAAGAGGGTGAAGGGGTGGGGCGGCACTAAAGGACCCGCTGTCCACATCCCTCCCTCTTTTTTAATTTTTTTGGCTCTTTGGTCACAGCGCAGCTCACCAGGGGTGACTGAGGGGGTTGCTTTGGTGGGGGTTTGCTACAGTTCAAAGAAACCAAGATTAATTTGAAATAACCTGAGGTAATTCATTAACTAGTAGCGTGAGACCAACCTCAATTTATCAACTGGGATAAAGGAGCTTGAATAGGACTAGTCTTGGAAACCCTGACTCACTGCTTCAGCTGCACTTGACATTTTAGTTCCTCGAATTACAGCACAACTTTCCCCAGTAAACACCCTTGGAATGAATATTCACTATCTCCTGGAATCACAGAGCAAACCTAAGACGCATTTCCTTTATTTGCTTCCGCCTCTAAACCTCCTCTTTTTGAACTTCAGTTTACTGTTGGACATTCTTCATTAAAAAGTATGTCCCCCAAATAGGCAAAATATACTCACCATTAGTAAAATCCAAATAGGATAATACAATGATCGGAATGATGCCAATTTTGTGGCTTTGAAATTACAATGGGACCAGTACCAAGAAGTATCACCAATATAGCTGAACTGATGTTGAGAAAGATGTTGGGTTCACATAGTTATGCCTACAGCTCTCCACACCAGGGTGTCTTTCTAAATAAATATCTTTTTCATTGACTTGTCCAATAATGATAATAACACTTTACCAAATACTTATGGTAGGTGGTATTCTAAATGCTTTATAGATGATAAATACATTAATCCCCACAATGACCTGATGAGACACATAAGTAACTGAAATATAAAAAGGTTTAGTAACTAGCCCAAGGTCGGACAGCTATTAAATGGCAGAGCTTGGATTTGAACCTGAGCAGATGTGAGTCCAGAATTCATGCTTTTAACCAATTTACCATTCTTTCAGCCTTTTCAAAAGTGCTTGTGCTTCTGCAGAAGGAACTGGTTTCAGTTCATGTTCCTCAGGGACAGTCCCTAAAAAAAGTGCAAAAGGCCCCAAAGGAATATCACCCACTAAATTACTTCCATAAGTGAATCTATTTTTGAGGGTGATTCATGGGAGGAGGGAGATAAAATTTTACATACTGAATGACATAATCAACATTTTAAAGAAATCTCTACCTCAAGTTCCCATGAATTAGTCACTCACAAGTCCATTTCTGTGTCATTGTTTGGTGTCCCAGCTGCTGGGAAATTCAACCAGAGATCTGACTCAAAGTGTGTGTAGCAATCCATTGTGTAGAATGGTAAAGCTGAAAAGGGCCTTGGAATTTACAAAGTTACTCTCCTTAAGCAATGCTGTCCAAGAAGGACGAACGAGACTCCCAGGTCCTAGAGCCATTCAGCAGAAGAGTCAGGAGAAAAAACTCACACACTTTCTCTACTTTGCATGCTGCTCACCCCACCCTGAGACATTTTTATATACAAGCGTACCGTGTTGGGCTGGGGGTGTGGCTCAGTGGTAGAGTGTTTGCCTAATATGCACAAAGCCCGGGGTTTGATTCCCTATACTGCAAATAATAAAAATAAAGTTGTATATGATTTCATTATGACTAAGGAGGTCTGACTAGCCCAGCCATAAATTCATTAAACAAACAAACAAACAAACAACCGGGGATGTAGCTCAGTGGTAAAGTACTTGCTTAGCACGCGTCAGGCCCTGGGTTCAATCCCTAGTACTCACCCCCACCCGCAATATTTTCTTATTACCTGGGGCTAAAGACACTTCCCTATGCTCTGCACAGACAAGGTTAATATAATTATATTTCACTGGTTGAATTTTGGAAATGTATTTCGTCTACTGAAAATATGAGTTTGGTGGTACTTACTGTTCCTCACTAAAGAAGCAAACGTGCACCATCATAAAGCATGAGCACTGGGTGGGTGCGGAGTGGAGGTGGTAAATGGAGAAGGTGTTGTGTTTTATCTCACACAGGTACTCATTTTCTATTAGTCTAGTATAATGCATTATTAATCATTTGTTCTCAGTGGAAATCATTGGTGATATCTCTGCAAACCATTAGTCAACATCTTAAGTTCTGTGAAAGAGGAATTGTCAGACCCAGGGCTCTTCTCTGGTCCGTGAGCTCAGGACCTCCCTCATCTGCCTGCCCCGTTTGTCTGTCCCACCTCCTTCTGCCAGTCCATCTGAGCAAAGCTATTTCTTTCCACACCACGGCTTTTATCCCGTCATCTACATCTCAAAAACACTCTGTGAAGCTGGGCATGGTGGCGCACACTTGTAATCCCAATACTTGGGAGGCTGAGACAGGAGGATCCAGATTCGCGGCCAGCCTCAGCTACTTAGTGAGGCCCTCTGCAACTTAATGAGACCCTGTTTCAAAATAAAGAATAAAAAATAGGGCTGGGAGGGGGAGCTCGGAGGTAAAATGCTCCTGGGTCCAATCCCCAGTACTGCAAAAGAAAAAAAAAACCACCCAGTGACTAGCCACTCTCTTCAAGACAAAGCCCACACCTTAAAAGCCCTGAGTGAGCAGAAGGGCGCTATCTCTCTCTCCAATCTTCCTGCCCTGGTGTGCCTACGTAAACCGTCCACCTAACCAACCCAGCGTGTTCTCAGTTCCCAAACACGCCACACACCTGCCTCATTACCTCTGCCCATGGGGCTTTTCCCTCCCAGAATGTCACCTCCCCTGCCTGTGCCAATCTGACCGGGACCCACAGAGCCCAGCCTGAGGCTCCGGGCAACCCAGGTTTCCTGACATTCTCTTCAAGCACTCATTACCGGGAATGCTGATTTCACATCTGCTGTTAACTTTTCCATGTCCATTTCTCCTGTCTTCCCATTCAGTTATAGATTCCTTTTGAGCAGGAAATACTTCTTAGACTAAAGAATATTTCCTATGTGCCTTAAACACATAAAGAAGTATCCGAGAGCTGATTAGTTGACCCTCTCTCCTTCCCCAAATTCTCTTTGAAGAGCCGGCACTTAAAACACTTGGGGTGATTTTATATAATTATTCTAAAAACCTAAAAGCTATGGAATATATCTTTAGGTAGATCCTTTTACCTAATATTCATGGTTAAATTCAAACATAACCTGTTATGAAGTCTTTGTTAATTGGTTAAGAGAGTTAATAAGAACAGATGAACTTACTCCACAACCCCCCCCCCCTCCGTGGTACTAGAGATTGAAGCCAGAGGCCCTCTACCACTGAGCTACACCCAACTCCTTTTATTTTTTATTTTGAGACAGAGTTCCGCTAAGTTGCTCAGGCTAGCCTTGAACTTGTGATCTTCCTGCCTCAACCTCGCAAGTTGCTAGATTTATAGGCATGTACCATCATGTCCAACTTTTCTCTTCCTTCCTTCCTTCCTTCCTTCCTTCCTTCCTTCCTTCCTTCCTTCTTTCTTTCTTTTTCTTTCTTTCTTTCTTTTTTGCGGTACCGGGGATTGAACCTAGGGGCATTCTACCTTCAAGCTACACCCTCAGCCCTTTTTTTCATTTTGAAATGGGTTCTCACTAAGTTTCTGAGGCTGGCCTAGAATCTGTGATACTCCTGTCTTAAATGTAAAAGCACATAAAAAGAGAAACACACTGTTTGAATGGCTACTGGGCAGTTTCTGAGACTCCATCCCCATCTGCTTTCAAAATTTTTACTTTCCTACACCCAACTCTTCCATCATACCAGAAGACTAATGCTACTGTCTCTGAAATACTTCTAAAAATTTGCAGGCTGTTACTGCTACAATAATTCTTACTAAAACATTGATATTTTAACAGCAAGATGGTTTATATTAAAAACACATTGGTAAAGGTGTAACAGTCACAGTTGACACTATCTGAACATATTGACTTTAAAAAATGACCACAGATATATCGCAAAATGGTTTCTTTTGTCTCTTCCAATCCTACTCCAAGTTAGCTTCTGAGTCACAGTCTAAGCAAGCAATGCTTTTCTTATGAAGATGTAATCATCTGTGTACTCTTCATGCATTAAATTCCTCAGTGAAGAAGTAAAAATATGATTATCTCAGTGTGCATAGGGCAAGTCTATTTCACAATTAGTGCAGGAGATGACAACAGACCAACCTGAGCTTTGAAGTGACAGATCCAGAAAGTTATCTTATGTTCCACAGAAGTACAAGGGAAAAGCTTGTACTTTGGAGAGGACTCACCAAAAAAAAAATAATAATAATATTGCAAATGTACGTGTGTGTGTGTGTGTGTGTGTGTGTGTGTGTGTGTGACTAAGAATTGAGTCCAGGGTCTCACATGTACAAGGCAAGAGCTATACCACTGAGCTACACCCTCTTTTTTGTTGTTGTTATTTTTTGTTTTGTTTTGTGTGTGGTACTGGGGATTGAACCCAGGGGCATTCTACCTTTGAGCTACATCCCCAGCCCTATTTTTATTCTTTATTTTGAAACAGGGTCTCACTAAGTTGTGGAGAGTCTTACTAAGTAGCTGAGGCTGGCTGTGAACCTGCCATCCTTCTGTCTCAGCCTCCCAAGTACTGGGATTACAAGCATGTACCACCATGCCTGGCTCTCTTTTCGTTTTTTAATTTGAGATAGGATCTCATTAAATTAACCAGGCTGGCCTCAAACTTGTGATCCTCCTGCCTCAAACTCCCAAATAGTTGGAATTACAGGTGTGCGCCACTGTGCCTGGCTGCTGCAAACATATATTTTTAAAGAGTAAAAAAGTGTTTTTAACTTTTATTTTCCCTGACAGTATTTGTTTATTAATAATTTTTACATAGTTGCAAGCACAGCATAGACAACAACAATGAAACTCACTGGCCACATTTGAAAGTTTCTAAAGCAGCCAGGCACAGTAGTGTATACCTGTAATCCTAGTACTTGGGAGGCTGAGATAGGAGGATCACAAGTTCAAAGCCAGTCTCAGCAACTTAGTGAGACTCTTGGCAACCTAGTGAGACCTTGTTTCAAAATAAAAAATAAAATAGGGCTGGGGGTGTAGCTCAGAGGTAGAATGCCCCTGAGTTCTATTCCCAGTACCACGAAAAAGAAAAAAAAAAAGTTTCTAAAGCAATAAGTCATTTTTTCTGAAAACTGGTAAAGAAAGGGAGAAAAATAAAATATTTATCCCACCTTTCTTGTGAATTGTTTTTCAGTGTAATAAAACTATTGATGAGGGGGAATTTTTTTTCTATTAGAAAAATCCCAGCCAATTAATGTGACTGAAATGAGTCCATGGATCTAGGCTTTAAACATCAATGCCTGCTGACATTGTCAGATAAAAGGCTATGACAAGGATGGACTGGGAGGAAGAAATCATAGAAAAAGAGAAACAGCGGGAGAGACGCTGCACACCTGTAATCCTAGTACTTGAAAAAGGAGGATCGCAGGTTCAAGGCCAGTCTCTGCAACTTAACGAGACTCTGTTTCAAACAAGCAAAACAGAGGTAGGAAGTCCCTAGGTTCAATACCTAGTGCTCCCCCTTAAAAAAAGAGAGAAACTAGTAGATGCTTTGTGATAGTGATGTGTGTACAAAGCACAATCTGTGAAATATTCTCGCCAAAAAGAATCTAATCTGGATCGAACCATTGGTTTACTATTCACCAGTATATACTAGGGATGGAGGAAAGCTAAATACACCACGAGGATGAAGACAATCAAATCCAGAATGTGGAAAATTCCACAGAAATATGGCCTACTGTCCTCAATGAATAAGTGGTAAGAAAAAAAGATGAAGGAGGCACTGTTACGAACTAAAAGAGACTTAAAAGACACACTAACCAAATTCAAGGTACAAATTTGATTTTGATCTTGACTCAAACCAAATATAAAAATACTTTTGAAGTGGTGGTACATGCCCATAATTCCTGCACGTGGGAGACCGAGACAGGAGGATGGCAGGTTCAAGGACAGCCTCAGCAACTTAGCGAGACCCTGTCTCAAAATGAAAAATAAAAAGGAATCTAGGTAAGGATATAATACACCAATAAAAGTATAAAGATAAATAAATAAATAATAAAGGTTACAACTCAAAAAAAGGGGGGATCTAGGTGTAGCTTTGTGGTAGAACATCCCTAGGATCAATTCCCAATATCATAATATATGTATATATTCATTCAATGATTTATTTATATCAGTATAGACTCAAGGATATTTATTTTATAATTTAGGTTGCAATATAATGCTTCTTTAGTTGCTCAAATTGTTTTAGCTTGGGCTATTAGGAATTTTTTCAGTGAGCTTCTATTTCCTCTTGTCATACCCTCATCATTGTGTTTTTGTGTGTGCTTAGCGTGTGTGTGTGTGTGTGTGTGTTGCTAGAGATTGAATCCAAGGTCTCATGCATGGTAGACAAGAATTATACCAGAGCTATACCCCTAGCCCAGCACATTTTTACTTTTTGGCACTATAAAGTACTCCAATTTATCTTAAATATTTTGTACCCTAGTCCTAATATCAGCCATTTTCCCAAGGAACCCTGGTACATTTTAAAGAAGAACGGTATTTATTAAAAACCAAGACCTGGGCTCTGGATGTGCCCATTGCTACTGAGACGTCAGTGCTTCTAGGCTCGCTCAGCTGACAGAGCAAGAAAATACAAATGTGTACACTAACCACTGTAAATGCAAATACATATAAATAGTTCTCTATGTCCCAACATTTCTGTATGTCCCACCATTTGCATCTATAATAAGTAAACATGAGCTCATACTGATGTTGGACTTGGCTTTGAATCTGGGGTGTGTGGGAGAATGGGAGAGTTGGGAATGGAGAGAGGACACAGATTGCCCAGGAATTGGCAATTGTTGAAACTGTATGATGTGCAAATGGAAATGAGGTGGTATGGTGGTCCATTATTCTATTATCTCTACTTTTATATATATTTCAAAGTTTCCAAGGTAAAAAATAATTTTAATAAGAGTAATAGGAGTTGGGAAAGGCACCTTTGGCCCCACTCCAAGCCCATTTTACTCTTTTTTTTTTTTTTTTTGCGGTACCGGGGATTGAAAGCAGGGGCGTTCTACCTCTGCGCTACACCCCTGGCCCTATTTTTTTATGCTTTCTTTTTCAAACCGGGTCTCACGAAGTTGCGGAGGGCCTCACTAGGTAAGAGAGAGAGAGAGAGAGAGAGAGAGAGAGAGAGAGAGAGGGGAGAGAGGAGAGAGAAAGAGAGAGAGAGAGAGAGAGAGAGAGAGAGGAGACAGGGGAGAGAGAGATCGATCGATCGCACGCGCATGTGCGCTGAGGTTGGCCACGAACCCGGATCCTCCGTTCTCCGCCTTGTAATCTCCGTTGTACTGGGATTACAAGCGTGTGCCACCACGCCCGGCCCATTTTACTCTTCTTTTATTGAATATTCTAATTATCCTTGTTAGCTAATTTCCAAATGAATAACTAATGAAAATATCACAGCTAACAGAAAAATATTAAATTAATACAGAAATGATAATTTATCATAATAACAGATAGAATATGGACTTCAGGGTGGAGGTTACAGCTCATTGGTAGGGCACATGCTTAGTGTGCACAAGGCCATGGGCTTAATCCCCAGCACAGACACACACAGAAAGAATATATGCTTCAATAAGCTCTAAGAACATTACTGTCTTTCTTTTTTTTTCTTTTGTGGTACTGGGAATTGAACCCAGGGGCATTCTAACTCCGAGCTACATCCCCCAGCCCAATTTTATTTTATGTTTTGAAATAGGGTCTGACTAGGTTGCTGAGAGTCTTACTCCTTGCTGAGGCTGTCCTTGAACCTGCGATCCTCCTGTCTCAGCCTCCCAAGTACTAGGATTACAGGCGTGCGCCACCACACTTGGCATATTACTATATTTCCTTCAAAAAACTCTTCTTTATAATAGCAATGTATCATCAAGAAAAGCTAAATAATATTTAGCATAGTCTGGTTTTTAAAAGAAAAAAGTAAACAAATACTTAGTTTTTTCAAAACAGTAAAAATTTTAAAGTTTCTAACTGATGATAGACAATAAATCATTTATAAAAATCATTTGTTTAGATCAACTCACTTTCCAAGGTTCTAGATACCCAGTTCAGTTTTAGATACCCAATTCTAAAAAAAAAAAAAATACATGTAGGATACTGTGATGTTTTCCTCTCTCATCAAAAGAGAAGCTAACACCATATTGCTATGCCTAGTGTTTGAAGAGTAAATATGTTTTGTGTAAAAATATCCGGGAATCAGTGAACTTTTTACTCATCTGCTCAATCTGTTGATAGAAATGCTTCAATATTAAACTTCTTTCCCTATTAAACTTCTTTCCCTAAAACAGATCAACAGAAAGAGGTGTGTGTGTGTGTGTGTGTGTGTGTGTGTGAGAGAGAGAGAGAGAGAGAGAGAGAGAGACAGAGAGAGAGAGAGAGAGAGAGAGAGAGAGAGAGAGATTGAGAGAAAGGGACCATCTTTTCCTTTCTGCCTATGGCATGCAAATAAACAGAATTCTTTTTCTTGAGTACCTGGCACAAAGAGTGCTTAATAAGGTGAAATCACCCTTTGTTGGGGGAAGGAGAGGACTGGGAATTGAAACAGGGTCTACCTCTGCCCTTCTAGGGTGACCCACACCCCACCCGTCACCTGCTGGGGAGAGAGTAACTTGCATTGGAAAGATTGCACCAAGCGCTCTCCTACGAAGATTCTTCTTGGAGTGCAATGTTCCAGAAACCAACCTCTACATGCTTCTTTACCCATCTGGTGCAGAAAGTCTTCGGGGTTCATTTGAATAATTTATGGAGAAGACTAAAATAGATCTAATCCCATGGAAATGTGATTAGTGGAAACCACGCCAGCATTATCTACTGGCAGACCACGTAGCTATCCATGAAGTGCCTGAAAAGAAGACCCACGCATTGGTGTGCACTGTCCTCTCTGTCTCCATAGACCTTTGTTCTGCCATCCCCGTGCTGGGGTACTTCCTTTTAGGATGAGACTTGTCTGCTTTGTGCTTATAGTAGACTTACCAGGAACATTCTGGAAGGGAAGGCAGAGTTGCTTGTTCAGTCCTGCTTCCTAAAGACTAACACATTCTTTCAGACTTAAGAGACATTCTCAAGTAACTTCTTTCTAAAGATCAGAAGTCATGTGATGTACTTCCCCTCCATTTATGCATGCCATCCTACCCCCTGCCCACCATGGCCTCTCTCCTCCTGCTCCCAACCAAGCCAACCGAAAGTGGCCTACTTTCATGTACAAAACCACAAGAGTGGGGCTGAAGTATTGCGAGCACCACATGTATTGGGGTGATTTCCATTTGGTTGTCTTCACTGATAATAAACATTGACTCCAGAAAGCAGGAAACCCAAGTTCAGGCTGCGAGTCAGAAATTCCAGGATTCTTTATTGAGCGCAGCGACACAATGCTTAGAGTCTAGGTACTGACATCTTTGCTTTTCCTTGTTTGCAAAGCAAGAATAATGACACCCAGCGCAGGGGTCGAGTATGGGCTAATTAATGACTGCAAGACACTAAGTATGAGGAGGTTCTGTGGCACAGGTCACATGGCCCTTCAGGAGTGACACATGTTAATTACACTGTGCTAGAGCCCAACACAGCTGCATCAGTGACTCTGAGGAAGGTGGTCCAAGTGGGTCTACTGTCGTGCATTTTTATGATTCTATACTTGCTTTGGAGTTTCTGCTCTGAACTCGTCTTTGTAATAGTGCAGAAGAATTTTATTGCTATCCTTTCAGTGAGTTCCATGAAGGAAGGACAGGCGGAGAGTTATTTTGAATTCTTCTGGGTGTGCCATAGTGCTGTGTTTACCAGGCTGTTGTTGGGCAGAATGGAGAGGAGTGACACCGGGGACTCAGGGGAAAAAGGAAGCGCCTTGTCCCCTGGGAAAAGCAGGGCTTGGCCTGGCAGCTGAGTGCTCAGCTGAGGTGCTGCACCACCCACCCCCAACACAGGCGACTGCTACTGTCTCTACATTGCCAGGCTCTGTGGGCCTCAGGGCAGAGTTGCCAAAGCTATTGGTTACAACACTACTTCTTAACAATAAGTACTGACTTTCTGCTATAGAAGATAGCTACAGGAAATATTTTTCTTTCCTTTAGTGCCCTCAATTGAGGCAGTGGATGAGCAGATTGTGGCACAGGGGAACAAAACAGGTTTTGGACTTTACTGCCTAAGAAACCTTGCGGGGACAGTTAACACTGACAGTTGCAAAACTAGAAAAGAGAAGCAATGTCCTCTACTTGCTGTGTCAAGTTGAAATGAATAAATCAGACCAAATTAAAAAACCAAACACACTCCTGAATGCCCACTAAGTATTAAGTAGTCCTTGAAAAATAAAATAATTAAGGAAATTAAGTTGAAAATACAAGACAGGGAGAAGATGCTTATTTGTTCATTTGAGAACTATTTACTGAGCACCTTGTATATGGCAGGCATTTTGCTAGGAATCAGGATATAGCGGTGAGCAAAAGAGACAAGAATCTCTGCTACATGGAGCTTATATTGCGAGGGAGGAAAGACAGACAATAAACAAGCAAACTACACAGGTAATTCATGTAGGTAGAGGTGATGGTGTCTGAGGGGCCTTTCTGCAGAGGTGACATTTAATCTAAGTGTGAAGGGCAAGCAGGAATCAGTCCCGTGAGGACCAGGGCAAGGGCATTCTAGGCCAAGCAAACAGGCAATGCTGCTCTCCAGGCAACAGAGAGCTCCATAACGACTCCAATTTGGTGGGGTTAGTGGTAGGGACCCTGGGGTCAGCGAGTTAGGCAGGGGCATGACTGGATCCAGAGGAGCCTATAGACCCCGAGGACTAGAGATGTCTTTTCTAAAAGTGATGGGAGGCCCTGGGAGAGCTATAAGCAGAGGAGTAGTAGGATCTGGTGTATATATAAAAAGATGATTCTGGCTTTTCTTTATAGAAAGAATCCCAGGGAGTAAGAGAACAAAAGAAAGGGGCAGAGAGAACAGTTAGGAGACCATCACAGTATAGTGGTTATATGTTCCTAGTCCTGGGATAAGCACTTGGTCATTCTTGGGAAAAGCCAATGACAAATGATTATTTTGTGAGTAGCATTTCATATGTCACTGGGAGAATACATGTCTGCTGAAAGAATAAAAAGATATCACATTTTTGTTGGAGGCTGAGACAGGAGAATCACAAGTTTAAGGACAGCTTCAGTAAGTAGTGAGATTCTCAGCAACCTAGCAAGACTCTGTTTCAAAACTAACAAACAAAAATTAAAAAGGCTGGGGGTGTAGCTCAGAGGAGATAGAATGCCCTCCCCCCTTTTTTGGTAGTAGTTCAATACCCAGTACCAAAAAAAAAGTCATCACATTTTTGTAGATTAGGAAATTTTAGAACATGTTGAATAACAAGCCAAGCATAGCTATTCCAAATCACACTCTTCTCAATCATGAATTCTCCCCAGACCCAGTTTTGGGTAGTCACTTTTTTCTACAAAGAAAAGTAACTTTTCAGCATGAATTTCTTTTTGTGCCACCTTTATATTCTGCTACTTCCTCTTTGCTGGACAAGAAGTGTCTCCTCTGCCAAGTGACTGCCCATCAGTGCGTGACATCCTCTTTTCTACCTATGTGTGTCTTCCAAATTATTCCTTTATTCTGAAGTGTTTTTAGTATTTTCCCTTTTTTTTTCCTCTTTTCTGCTTCTAAAACTGCCAAGTTTGTCCCATCTTAACGAGTGGCCCTTTCCTCAACTGTACTGCCCCTTTGATAGTCACCAACCTTCCCCTCCCAGGCTCTGCCTCTCCTTCAACTTGTAGATCAACCTCAGGCTCCCTCTCCAGTCCTGTGGCCCACCTGCCTCTGCTCCCACACCTTCAAGGATATACATATTCCACAACATTCTTTCTCTTGCCAAATCTACCATCCTCTTCATCTATTTCTTGAATTCCCTTTTTTGTTTCATTTTCTACTTGTGTGAACTATTTTTCTCTTTTTGAGTTTAATCATTCATTATAGTCTCTCATCACTTACTCAACACTTATAGACACCCTCCAGTTCTACGTGATTCTGTAAGACCCCTCGCTGCCATTGTTTTCCAAACATACTACAGGACCACAATCCCTTATGTAAAGCTCTACAAGGCCGGAGTATTTTAAAAGAATCTTAGATTTTGGAAAGATAGTATCTGCATATAGCATAATATATTATAATACATTATTATTATTATTATTATTATTATTTTAGTGGCAAAAATTCACTCCAAGATAGTTAAAGACAACAAATTACCTCATATTGGTTCAGATCAGGTTCTGCTACCAAATGAGTTTTGATGTTAACTTATTGAAAACAAAAACATTTGAAAGTCTTTAGCTTCTAGTTTGTTTTGCTGATATTACAAATCTTTTTCTGTCTACTGCTCTCTCATTCCCCTCTTCCTTCTCCTCCTCTTCCTCCTCCTCCTTCTTCTTTTTCTTCTTCTTCTTCTCTTTCTCTCATCATTATTCTAAAACTTTCTACCTAGTTTTCAAGTTACTACTTCAAAGTCCACAATTTCTAAAAAGAACAAATAGATTTTCCCTTGCAAGCAGGTTCCCTTTCTGAAGAATTTCATTTCTTACCAGGAACATCATTTTTTTCCATCCTTCTAAATTAATGTCTTAAAATCTTTTTGTTCCATACACGTTTGCTCTGTCATCCAATCTCTTGGCTCCAGTTTCAACAACCTCTTCCTCAATCCAAGCCCTCATTCTTTGAGTGGCCACTGGGCAGTTTCTGAGACTCCATCCCCATCTGCTTTCAAACTTTTTATTTTCCTACATCCAACACTTCCATCATACCAGGAAGACTAATGCTACTGCCTCTGAAGTACTTCATTTATCATGAAATACCCCTCTTTGCTCAACACATTAACATTTTCTCTGTCTGAATTTAAAGACTGGCCCCCACCCAACACTTCTGAAAAAAAAAATTCTACTTCCTAAGGCTCATATCTATACCCTTCACTCCAGCCAAACACATTCTACTTTGGTTACTTCAACCTCTTATGTGTTCCATGGACACCTGGATTCTGAAGCCTTTCCTAATTGCAAGATAGAACAATATAGTATTAAATGCAACTGATACATTGCATCTTGTTTTGTTGATAATTTATTTAACTGAATTAGTCAATGTGGTTCCAGCAAGTCCTTTTTCACTCCCTTTCATTTTTGCTGTAAGAAGAAACGCCCAAGGTACCTCATTAACAAGTATGAAATGAATAAATAAACAGCACATGTACCAAATAAGGAACAAAGGCTGAGCTACTGGCAGAAGGTTAGCATTAAAGTTGCAGAAGCACTGGAGACTTCTAGTGGGTTTTGAATGAACTGCAGAGCACATGGGCGCTTCAGTGCCTTCCTTGATTTTATGTGCTTTGACCTTCTGGGCTTCTTTTTTCTTCTGTAATCCACCTACTAATCCATTCATCATTATGTGCTGTGAAAATATGTGTGGCTCCACTTAGTACTAAGGGAGATAGTCAATGAATATTTGCTCACAACCTTGAAAATATGTGCCATTTTAAATGTCATTTTTTAAAAGATGAAGGTAAGCCGGGTGTGGTGGCGCACACTTGTAATCCCAGGACTTGGAAGGCTGAGACAGGAGGATTGTAGGTTCATGGCCAACCTCAGTAACTTAGTGAGACCCTCCACAACTTAATGAGACCCTGTTTCAAAAGTAAAGAATGAAAAATAGGGCTGGGGGTGTAGCTCAGAGGTAGAATGCCCCTGTGTTCAATCCCCAGTTCCACAAAAATAAATAAATAAATAAATAAATAAATAAATAAATAAATAAATAGTTGAAGGTAGAGAAGACAACATAGGAAGGTTAGAATGTGAATGTATTCAATAACTGTCTTCCTTGGTATTTCCCACTTGAATGTCATTCCATTCAGTGACTTTACAGATGACTGGAAGAAAGTTTTAAATCTAGATATTTAAGGTTGCTAATGCACAGAGATAAAAATAAAATGCAAAACAGTTCATTAAAGAGTGATTCTACAAACTAAAAAAAAGTCCAATAGGCATAGGGAGTTTCTTCAAATATAAAGAGTATAAGATAGAATAGATTAGTTTCCTAGGTAAAAAGAGCAAAAAAAGATCTGTATTGGGAGGGGAGTATAAATAAGTTAATGATAGCAATGTGATAAAATTTCTTTTTCAAAAGACAATGTGATAGTGAAATGAATTAATTCCAAAAAATCTGAGATACTAGAGGTATCTTTGTACTGTCAAAAAAAATAAAATAAAATAAAATAAAAGGCAAACCTGTAATCCCAGTACTTGAGAGGCTGAAACAGGAGGATCTCAGGTTCAAGGGCAGCCTCAGCAATTTAGCAAGAGCCTGAGCAACTTAGCGAGGCCCTATTTCAAAAATAAAAAGAACAGTTCAGAGGTTCTCTGAATGTGAGGCATCTGAACTCAAAACAGTTCAGAATACCCCTGGGTTTAATCTCCAGTACCCCCCAAAAAAGTCAAAGTGTTGTTTTATTTTTATAATGTATATTGTCATTTTGTAAAATACTGAAAAAAACAATATTTTGAATTAACATATTCATTTTGGTGAAACATCACCATCTAATTATCTAAACTCCTGGACGTCAACTCTTAGAAGAAGTATTCTGATGTTCTTTTTAGTGAGTTTAGGCAAAAGTTATGAGAGAATCCAAGGGCACTGGTTTGAATGACACCATCATTATTAGTAGGGGAATGTTTTAAGTTAGAAATTCTAGCATCAAGGCCAAAAAGAGCCCCTACTTTTCTTTCTTTCTCTGTCTCTCTCTCTCTCTCTCTCTTTTTTTTCCTTTTTTTTTTTGTGTGTGTGTGTTATTAGGGATTGAACCCGGGGGCATTCTACTTCTGAGATACATCCCCAGAACCTCCCCCTTCTTTTATTTTTTACTTTTTGTTTTGAAACAGGGTCTTGCTAGGTTGCTGAGAGTCTCTCTATGTTGCTGAGGTTGTCTTCGAACCTGCAATCCTCCTGTCTCAGCCTCCCAAGTACTGAAATTACAGGCATACACCACCATGCTCAGCTTATTTAAGGTTCTTATTTGGATCATCTTGGTGAACTGCATGCTAACTTTCAGGTTTCTAAGATCTTCATTCAAAGGCAAGCAGGGCATTAGGTTAGATGGGTCTGACATGTACTGGGATGGCCCAGGTGGCCTTGGTTTCATTTGTCATAATTGCAGAGATCTCTCATAATCACAAGTTGTCACAAAGGCACTGAGCATTTAAGCTAGGACATATGTTTGTCCTCCAGTCACAAATTTTAATTGCCCTCATGCTCTTCCTTCTACATTGCTCATTGGAAATCATTAAAAATATCCCCTGGAAGCTGATAATTAACCAATAATTAGCAAAGGACATACATCTAGGCATAGTGACTGACCTTTCTATAGATGGTGTTTGACTAAAGCTTCCAAAAGAGTCACCAGAGACAATGGCAGAGAGAAATCAAAGCTCCACTGAGAACAAATGATGAATGCAACAAGCAAGGAAAAGGGTCTGTGTGACTGAGGTGGGCAGCAGACTGCCAGTACCAAATGCCTTACTCCATCGTCCACCCCCACTTCTGCACTTAGATGTTCTTTAATAGTGCGTTTATGTATACCTGCACACATATAAACATGCAAACATAGATACACTTTTAAATCAATTACCTATTTCATCACATTATGGGTTAGATTCTAACCGGGGCCCCAAGGGGAAAACTAAAGAATAGACCAGAAGTTTACAAGCATGCTTTTTTTTTTTTCTAGAACACTTTACAAAATGAGGCTGACATACATTCTATACATTCCATCCATTAGCTTCAAAGCTACCCTGCACAGAACAAAGCAAATCTACACTATTACAGGTGGAGAAGACGGGGTGAATAAGCATCAGAGGCAAGTTCAGGCTGGCGGCGATGGCCACCTTGCGTTTTACAGAGGAGCACAGAAGATTTAATACTAAAACACGCTGGTTTTACGAACAGGGATTGGGGATAATGAGTAATCGTCAGGGTGAAGAACTTGATTTACCTTTCCATCTTACAACCTGTCAAATCTGGGATGCAAAGTACAATTCTGATCTGATGATTCAGAATCTGAAACTAATCATCCCATCTCTCAGAGCACCTTTATGTGATTTATTATTATCTGATTCAAATAAAAACTTGGTATACTGCAAATGAGCCCAGTTCAGGTCTCAGCCTCCCAAGTACTGGGATTACAGGCATGTGCCACCACGCCCGGCTAAAAGTGGCTTTTGAGAGTAGCTCCCCCCCCAATACTGGAAGTTCTAATTAGCCTAATATAGAAAGGTCTAAGTGTCAGAGAATAATACCCAGCAGTATCTAGCTTCATTGGCATTTAGTTTGCTAATTAAGTACTAACAAGTCGAAAAAAAAGTTTAACACAGAGAGAGAGAGAGAGAAAGAGAGAGAGAGAGAGAGAGAGAGAGAGAGAGAGAGACTAAATTAATATATTAATAGATAGTGGCCAGGATACTTTCAAATATAGGAGACTAAAATAGTTAGCCATCCATAATAGTAATAGAAGCTGATTTACAATCATGTGCCTCACATTCAAACATTACTAAAGAGATATTGGAAGGAAATCAATGACTTAGGAGGGTTTCCTCAACAACGACTTACCTCAAGATCCTGGTCATAGTACCTGTTTCTGGAATTTTCATATCTATTGCGGGAGTCAGCGCACCTGCTCCGAGAGTCGACGCTCCTGCTGCGATTGTTGGCACACCCATTACACCTGCCACAGCCACAGCCACAGCAGGCGCGACCCCCCATTGAGGAGCTGGGCTGGATGAGCCCTCAGATTTTCTCCAAGACAGAATAAAAAGTGTTGTAGGAAGAAAGCAGTGTCTCCAGCCACAGACGCAGCCAGAGCTCCTTCTAATAGTCCCAAATGCTGTCGGTGTGCTGCCAGTGGCCTTTGTTCTTGTCGAAAGAAGGGATCCCCAACTAAAGATTTCTCACCAAACAATTATTCTATTATGATTAGGAAGGACCTTTCCTCTCAAGAGAAGACAAACCCTGAGTTTTTCATCTCTACAGCTGAACGGTCGGGTCCTCTCTCGATGGCCTCGGGAAAGCAAATGAGCATCACTGGCCAGCGACTCCTCTTTATTATGGGGATGATGTCAGAGCTTTAATTTTCTCCTGTGTTGCATTAGCTTGGAGGAATTCAGCTTGAAATTTAAGGATGTTGAGAACAATAACAGTAATTACGACTTATATAGAGCTTTGTATTTGCCCCGTGGTTTAGAATCATTAGTGATTCCTTACAACGAGACAGGCCAGGATGGTCACCACCCAGGTGTTCCTGGGGAAAAGGGACCTGTCTCCCCGGGAGCTGGACAGAGGATACCAAAGGACTGACTTGAAATGTTTTCAGTCTCGGATGCTTTAAGTCTAAGAGAATTGTGAATATTTTTATTGTTACGTGCCAGAAATTCATTTGAACAAAGGGAGTAAAACTAGGGAGAGTGAGAAGAGGGGGTATGTCAGCTTCTTTTCTGAGACCTTAATTTACTTCTCCTGTACATGAGTGACCAAAACATATTATTCCAAAAGCTTTGCTCTCGCTTCCCATCCTCTGATACCCACTCTAGAGTTAAGGGCAGAGACACATTCTGGGTCTCTGTCCTTTTTATTTTTTTTTTTTCATTCTTGACACTCCTTTCTCACACAACCCCTTTATGCCCTCAAGTACATGACAATTTAAAATGCTGATTGCATAACAGAGTATTAAGGTGAGGGAGGAGGAGGAGGAGGAAGAGGAGGAGGAGGGGGAGGAGAAAAATACAGAGGATAAAAATGTTCCATATAAATGCAAAACTTTTAGCCAGGCATGGTAGCACATGTCTGTAACCCCAGTACTTAGGAGCGTCAACTCTCTTTTTATTCTTTGGGTTTTTGCATTGGTTTGTCTTGCTGAAGATACTGTGATAAAGTATAATCATTGGCATTTAGAATTGATGAAAATTTTTATTTGTGTGTGTGTGGTACTAGGGATTGAACTCAGGGGCATTCTACCTCTGAGCTGCCCTTTTTATTTTTTTGTTTTTAAAACAGGGTCTCCCTAGGTTGCTGAAAGTCTTACTAAGTTGGTGAGGCTGGCCTCGAATCTGCGATCCTCCTGTCTCAGCCTCTGAAGTACTGGGATTGCAGGCTTGCACAGCGGCACCTGGCTAGAACTGCAAACTTTAATAATGAGATACCAACAGATTAGAAAAATTAGAAAGTTTGATTACATTCAACATTCACAAAGTGGTAAGGAAATAGGCACATTCATTCATGGTTAGGAGCTCAAGTTGATAAAACCCGTTTTATGGCCAATTTGATAATACCTATAACACTTAAAAATCTGCATGCTTTTAACCCAACAATTCCACTTCTAGGGAATTTAGCCCACAGAAATAACTGCCAAAAAAAGCATTGAGACAGTGTTGTTTATGAAAGGAAAAAAGTAGAAATAAATGTTCATAAGTGAAGATTGGAAAACTATGATACGATATCCATCATATTATATATATGGAATACTACTTAGCAATTCAAAAGAGGCATATTTATAGATGGATACACTTGGATAGATAATCACAAAGATTTTCTTAAGTTGAAGAATTGTATGTAGTATATGATCCTTTCTGGTTAAAAACCCAAACCAAAACAAACAAACAAAACCCACAAATGGACTGATTCTACTTGACAGATGTATAGAAACAAAGTGCTTAAGGACACCAACCAAACTAGTTACCTCTCAGGGTGCAGAAAGACTTCAAGTCTTTATCTTGTATATTCTGTTAGATATTTTTTGCAGCAATTAAATATATTATTTACAAGAAAAATAATAAATATATTACCATGCTCTTAAAAAACCCTTATAATAGACAAAGCCTTCTAGTTTAATTTCATACAGGAAATGGACTGGCTGATATATACTTACATGTTTATTTATACATATGTAAATAAATAGCACCTACAATCACTACCTCCAAGGAAAACAACTTGGGAAGGAAAGAAAAGCAAATCCCTCCCTGAGCTTTCCTCCTACACCCTCGTGACCATGAGCCTGCAAATGGAAAGTATCACTGGTGGATAAAGGTAACCTGCATTTTTCCAAAGTTGCCTATACATAGGCAATCAAACTTTTTCTTACAAGACCAGATGTTTAGCTTTTATGAGATGACTTGGTTACTGAATCCCACTGTGTATAATGCCATACTTAGGTTACCAAAGCAACATCCTCAGCATACAGAAAGCCCAACTTGTGGAACCTCCTATGTATGGAAAGGCAGCTCCTGCTGCGCACAATGATCCTGGGCTACTTTGGAGACAAAGAAGTGGTCCCCATGCCACTGGGTTCTGATTTCACCTGGATCTTGGTAATCGCGCAGCACGAGTGCTGGAGAAGGGTAGAATCATGGTCTGCAAACTGCCACATTCTCTTTATGGGGCCCACACACAGCTTATTTATGTGTCTGTATATTTGGTGAGATTTCCTGCTCTACCTTTGAAAGCCTGAACAAAAATAAAACTCATACCACAGCTGAAGTGCTGCCCATTTGCAACAGCATTGTTTTCTACTTTTTTTTTTACTCTAAACAGTTGTATTCCATTTATACAAAATTTATAAATAATGTTCCAGTCATACAAATGCATTCTGATCCTTAGGGTCTCCTACTGTAGTAAGAAAGGAGACTTATAAAGCAGTGTATTAAGAGTTGGAGCCGGGCGTGGTGGCGCATGCTTCTAATCCCAGTACTTGGGAGGCTGAGACAGGAGGATCCGGGTTCACGGCCAGCTTCAGCTACTTAGTGAGGCCCTCCGCAACTCAGTGAGACCCTGTTTCAAAATAAAGAATAAAAAATAGGGCTGAGGGTGTAGCTCGGAGGTAGAATGCCCCTGGGTTCTATCCCTGGTACCTAAAAAAAGAGTTGAGCTCAAGGTATGCTCAAGGTAATTGGCAGGGCAAAGGGGAAAGTGAGCAATTTTTCTGGGGCAGAGATCACAAAAAACAAAACAAAAACACAAGAAAACCACCCAGCTGTCTGAACAGGATCTTAAAGTCTGCAAGTCCACATAATGTGGAAAGACTTTTTAAGGTATTGGAAAAAAGTGTGCAAAGGAGTCTGAGTGGCCTGTTCAGGAAACTTGAGAACAACAGTGGCCCTAACAGATAACGCCATCAGGACTGTCACAGTTTACAGATACTCAGAGAATCACAAAATTATACATGCAGAGCTAAACCATTTCAACTGAACTTTAAGCATGATATAGCTCAAATTACTCCTCACTCTTGAAAAATGTTTTGAATAGTCAATACTTCACATAGTTTGTGTGTGTGTGTGTGTGTGTGTGTGGTACCAGGGATTGAACCCAGGGGCATTCTACCTCTGAGCTACACCCCAGCCCTATTTTTTGTTCTTTATTTTGAAACAGGGTCTCAGTTGCGTAGGCCTCACTAAGTAGCTGAGGCTGGCGGCAAACCCAGATCCTCTGGTCTCAGCCTCCCAAGTACCGGGATTATAAACGTGCGCTACCACACCCGGCTTACTTCACATAGTTTCAAAATTAAAAATATGAAAAAAAAGTACACAATAAAAAGCTGTCCATTTTTCCCTACCTCTATCACAGGTCATTATTATCAGTTTTTAAATGTATGCTTCCATACTTTCCTAGTGCATCTACAAACAAGCATATCTATGTTCTATTCCCTTGCCTTTTTATACAAAATATAACATGCTATGCACATTGCTCCCTATCTTGCCCCTGCCCCCAACAGTGTATTCAGCCTTTTAGACCAGTAGACATAGAGCACAGAGACTACTGCCATGCAGACACCAAGGGCTGAGGGATTGAAGCTGGTACTAGACCTAACTAGGTGGCTCACACAGGTCCCAGGAGATCTGATTGATGATGAAAGCAGAGGTTTGGGACAAGGGAGGCCCAAGGCTCAGGTATTTCTGATTACAGCACTTAATGGCACAGATCATTTAAAACATTCTTCACAGGAAAGTGGAATGCAATGTTGGGTGTCCAGATGAGCGATGCTCACAGTCCTTTGAGTCAGTCACTAGGGGACGGCTGACCTTACTTAGTAGAAGCCTTGGTCTCAGCACTAGAGTGGGGGTTGGACTTCAGGATGTTGGGAGGTCCCACTTCTTATAGGATGATTTTAGAACTGTCCTTGGTGAAATTAGCAGGCTGGGTGACTTAAGACACACGGTGGGAACCTACTGATCAATATTTCTGTACTGTATCCTGAGGTAGGGCTAATGATCTGAGGCCTCTTAAGTATTTTGTTTGTTTGTTTTGTGTGTGTGTGTGTGTGTGTGTGTGTGTGTGTGTGTGTGTGAGAGAGAGAGAGAGAGAGAGAGAGAAAGAGAGAGAGAGATCCTAGGGATTGAACCCAGAGGCATTCTGCCTCTGAGCTACACTCCTGGCCCTATTTGATTTTTATTTAGAGACAGGGTCTCACTAAGTTGCTGAGGGCCTCACTACTTGTTGAGCTGTCCTCAAACCTGTGATCCTCCTGTTTCAGCCTCCCAAGTACTAGGATTACAAGCGTGCGCCATCATGCCCGGCACACTGTATATTTTGAACTTAGTCTCATATAAGAAGTGAGGTGAGGTTAGGGATTGGGCATTCAGTGAAAAATCAGGGGACCTGTGTGGAATAGCTATGAAGAGAGGGAAAAGGAGAAATAGGAGGAGGAAAAGAAGTGGGAAGGAAAATGGACAGAGGGACATATCACCTCTCAAAGTAGTCAGCTATAGGCTAGTAGTATTTGTGCATGTTTAGTATGTGTGCGGCCCTGGGTTCAATCCCCAGCACCAAAAAGAAGGAAAAAGGGGAACAAAGGTAAATCACAAGGGAAACATGGAAAATGAAAGTATTAGAACATGGTTTTTTCCTCTCTGATACTTCAACAGGTGCTTGTTGAATGGTTACACTTATTAACTAAACTGGAATAACCAGGCTAGGAACTGGACGGCATGCCACTGTGACAACTAGAAGATTAGTTGGGCAATGTTCAAGCTGTCAAACGCGAATGTGGTAGAACCATCTCCGAGAGAGCTGAGAACAAAGCAGATGCCTGTTTTGTAGGATTTGGGAGCATCCCAATCTCAGGAGTTAGAGATTCAAAGATGTCTCCTGAGACGAGTCATGGAGACCCAAGATCTGTCTAGAAGTGGCACTAGTCTGGCAAGATCTCTCTCATCCATTGAGTCTAGTTACTCTGTGTGTGTGTGTGTGTGTGTGTGTGTGTGTGTGTGTGTGTGTTGCTGGGGATTGAACCCAGAGGCATTCTACCTCCAAGCTACACCCCTAGCCCTTTTTATTTTTGAAACAGGGTCTCACTAGGTTGCCAAGAGTCTCGCTATGTTGCTGAGGCTGTCCTCTAACCTGCAACCCTCCTGTCTCAGCCCCCAAAGTACTGGGATTACAGGCATGTACCACCACACCTGGCTGTTTTGTTTTTGAGGGGAGGAGCCTTATCTGTCTTTTTAAAAAGTATACACACAAGTCGAGTGTGGTGGTACACACCTGCAATCTCAGTACTTGGGAGACTGAGACAGGAGGATCACAAATTCAAGGCCAGCCTCAGCAATTTAGTGAGACCCTCAGCAACTTAGGGAGACCCTGTTTTGAAATAAAAAAAAGGGCTGGGGGTATAGCTCAGAGGTAGAATGCCCCTGGGTTCAATCCCCTGTGCAAAAAATAAAAAGTATACACACCCACACATGCACACACACACATATACACATTTGTAGAAAATGGGGAATAGTGACTCTATCCAGGTCATCAAGAGGGAAAAGATCCAAACAGTTATAAAGGAGAAATAGGATTTTTCATGAATTAACCAAATGATTGCTGTTTATTCCATTTTACTTGTTTGAATGTAGCTCCAGAAAGATTAAAAATATGACAATCTCATTTATAATCACTATAGTCATATACAATTTTCTAGATCAAATTAAGTGATTAGAATTGAAAGGGGACGAAAAGATTTTTATGCCAGAAAACATTGAAATTCTCATTAAGGTAATCAGTAATTGCCATCTTCGAAGACGCTGTATTTTAATTAGTAATACATTACTCAGTATTCTTTTTTTTTTTTTTGCAGTACCGGGGATTGAACCCAGGGGCGTTCTACCTCCAAGCTACACCCCAGCCCCATTTTTTATACTTTATTTTGAAACCGGGTCTCACGAAGTTGCGGAGGGCCTCACTAAGTAGCTGAGGCTGGCCGCGAAC